>VZSR01000920.1:1329768-1355134 GCA_013398615.1 Brachypodius melanocephalos
CAGCAATGAGCTACAGTGCAAATCATGTGTTGCACGAACCTATTGGAGCTGACATCATCCCTTACAAGTGATGATTCACATAAGCTGTTGTCAATTATTCCTATCTATGTTGGACCTAACTACACTCCAAAAGAGTGTTTGACTATCACAATCAAGGCATGGAGCATAATTCAACAGAGAGGCTGATGAGCCTTTGGCACTGTTTTCCACAGAATTCTGTGTTTTCTGCAGAATTGTCCTGAAGAAACTGGCTGCTCACAGCCTAGGTGGGTATATTGATAGGATCTGGACAAGTTGGACCAGTGGGTTGAGGCCAATTGTATGAGGTTCCACAAAGTCAAGTGCTGGGTGCTGCACTTGGGCCACAACAACCCCATGCAGTGCTACAGGCTGAGGAGAGAGTGGCTGGGAAGCTACCAAGTGGAAAAGAACCTGGAGCCAGCTGAACATGAGCCAGGGCGTGCCCAGGTGGCCAAGAAGGCCAATGACATCCTGGCCTGTGGCAGCAATGGTGTGGCCAGCAGGACCGGGGGCAGGGATTGATCCCCTGTACTGGGCACTGCGAGGCCACATCTCAAATCTTGTGTTCAGTTTTGGGCCCCTCAGTTCAGGAAGGAAATTGAGGTGCTGGAGTGAGTCCAGAGAAGGGCAATGGAGCTGGGCAAGGGTCTGGAGCAAAAGTCTGACGAGGAGCAGCTGAGGAAGCTGGGGTTGTTTGGCCTGGAGAAAAAGAGGCTCAGAGCTGACCTTATAACTCTGTAGAGATGCCTGAAAGCAGGTTGCACCAGCTGTGAGGAGCAGCCTCTTCTCTCAGGTAACAAGTGACGGTATGAGAGGAAATGGCCTCAAGGTGCACCAGGAGAGGTTTAGATTGGAAAGCAGGAAAAATGTCTTTAGTTAAAGACATTTGAACAGGCTGCCCATGCAATGGTTGAGTCACCATCCCTGGAGGTATTTAAAGGAAGCATAGACGTGGTACTTAGAGACATGCTGTAGTGATGGACTTGACAGTGCTGGGTTACGGGTTGGACTTGATCATCTTAAAGGTATTTTCCAAGCTAAAGGATTCTACAGTTCTATAATTCTGTGACAGCATGATGATGACTGTGACCTGAAGTCATGACAATTGGCTAGCACCACAATGGGCATTTGGAGCTTTCTTCCCTGTCATGGATCAAAGAGAACTGGAGCCATGTGATTTCCTTAGTGCTGGGGATGTCTGTGTCCTTGGAGAAGGGTGAGATATACTTCAAACATCTTTAATAAAAGAAAATGATGATAAGCCATTCTCCAGGCAAGAGTCATAAATACCACTGTATATATTGGCTTTTAAAATAGAGACATTAGCCAGAATATCTCAGACTGTGTAATTTGGTGTCTTTTATCATTTCATCTTCTAGTTACAGTACCAAAAGGAGTGATGTCTGGAAGATAAATTTAATATGCAGAAGAAAATCCCTCACTTAAAACATATTTAATACTTGAATGGTATAATAGAAAGGCCAGTTTTATTATTTTTCCAAAAATGGACTAAAAAATCCAGTGTTTCCTGAAAAATGTCTGTGTTTTTGAAAACTATCTAATCTTTCACAAGTTTCAGATCTTTTCCTTCTTCAACATCATGGGTAGAAAAGTTATTGTAGTCTGAAAATCCCAGTATATTTTTCATGACACATTGGTGTGCAGCAATGGGTTAAGCAGTGGGCTGTTAAACAAAGACTACAGTAATGCCTATTTCCCAGTAGAATGGAGGATGCAGACTTTACAAGTTTCTAAGGTGAAATTATAACAATGACTTTGACTGGTCTTGAAGCTCTTGTACTGAAGCAGATGTTCATACTTTACCTCCACGTGTGATATAGCTATTGAACAAAATTAAATGGCAAAACAGACACAGTCAATATGTGATGTATGCAATTTGATGACCTTATGGAAGCAAGGAGGAAATCAGACTTCACAACTCTTAGTGGTCTTCTCATTGCTTGTGGAAGGTTAAGGCCAACAGGTGAAAAAGATTGGGAGGTTATATTGAAAACAGGGTAGTCTGAATGAAAGAAACATGTAGCTCCCACCATGCAGTCTATAGGCAACCTGTAATTATCAAAACAGAAACCTGCTTTACACATGGCATGTAGGCAACAGATTGTGAGAGAAAACAAGGGCTATGGCAGCTCTGCATTTGTATTTCACTAAAAGAAAACACAGAATTAAGCCAGGAGAAAAGAGCATGTTAAATCAACCCTCTCTTAGAGGCCAGGAAAATCATTCCAGTGACTGACAATGTCAGCCAGGTCTCTATGTCCTGGAGGACAACCAAATGTACAGAGGCACAGTGAGTGAAGATAAAGCCAACCAGCAGGACCCAGGAGGCACCCTAGGCACTCTGCTTTTGGTAAAACTTGCAAGGGAGATTGCTGAGGCACTGAAAAATTCTTTACCTTATGAAATACACCTGCTGAGATGTGACAAGTCATCCAGAGAGAAATTTGTCCTTCTGATCTGCCACGCAAATCACAGTGAAGTGGCAGGAGCGCAGTGTTTGCTTGGCTGCAGAGCATGAAGGGGATTCAGTCCTCCATGCCTCCCAACCCAGCAGGCCAGATCCCATTTCCTCCCACCATCCCATCTGGTTAGGTGCCAGCGCTGCAGGCAGCATGTGCCTTTGCTACCAGCAGCCAGATTCCCCCCTTGCAGTAGGACTATGCATGTCCTGACTTTTCCTGAGCTGGCATCTGCCCTTGTTCTTGACCCATCCTGGCTGGCACCCTACATGCCCCAGCAGACTGATCTGTGCATCAGCTAATTGGTGCCAGGTACCTGCACCACACAGGAGAAATGTGAAGATGTCCCTTACCCAAGCAGTGTAAGTGGCCTGAGGTGCTTCAGTCCCTACTCCCTCTATCCCACCCAGAGATGCCTTGGAGAGGGTGTGTGTCTGTGTGTACATATGCAGGGCAGCTGAGCAAAAACAAAAGGGTTTTGTGCTGTGTGCTCCTGTGTGACACATACAGATTTCATAGGAGAAATCATGCAGAAGTTAGCCCAGAGATAAAAAGTATTCCCCATAGGAAGGTGTAACCAGAATTATGCATCTTCACCTGGCCTGTGCCTCACCTACACACTGGACAGCAGCACTGCTATTTCCCCAGTTCTGCTGGAAACACCTTTGCTCCCTGCTCTTGGAAGAGCCTTAACACTTTCTAGCAGAGACTCTCAGCCATTCTGTGTCTGATGGACCCTCCCAGGCTCACCTGCCATACCTGTAGTTTCTGACATAGGAGCCTTCAGCTCATGTCAGCAGTGCTTCTCCAGCCCCTGAGAGAAAGACCTGACATTCAGCACTATTCAATGTCATTTGCTTCCTATTGCTCTGGCTTTCAAGGTCGTCCAGTTTTCCTGCATGGCCAAGTGCTGCACTGGGGGACTGAGGTCCTCATTCCAGCCAACAGGAATACATTTTTCGGAGGGTACTGCAAATGTTTGATTAACAGAATGAGTCAGGATATGATATTAGTTCCCAGTGTGTCTCCTAGATCTCACACCATCACTTCTAGTTCACAGACCAGTCAACTCACGTTGCATTTCTGGAGCATAAGTATACCTTAAGGCAGTTTCTGCCCAAAAGCGGCTCTCCTGCAGCAGCATCCACGTGGAGCTGGTAACCAGGCAGCTGAGACAGCTGGTGAAGATCTCATTCCATGTCCAGCTGAGGTGAAATGGACATTGCAGGCTTTTAGGAGGGTTTTTCATCAAGTATTTTCCAAAATAATGTTGATGGATGACTGTTAAAGCATCTCCCCCCCAGTCTGTACCCATGTGTGTTTTACATGGGGGTTGGGGTCCTTGCCCACAGAACCATTTCAGGGTCCACATGTAGGAATGCCAGTGCTTTGATCAGTCATCCTCAGCACAGGTGTAAAAATCCTGATTTAAGACTAATTATGGCAAAGTAATTATTTCTGAGCCATCATGGCAGGCAGTCCCAATTAACTCTAAATAGGATATGAATAGCAGGGGGAGGGGGTAGAGAAAACCTTCTGTAGGGGGAATCTAAGCTAGAAGGGGCCAAGGAGAGCCCAGACACAAGCAAAATAAATAGGAACCTTTTCAAACAGAGGATAAGGTTGTGTTATTTCTTCTCAGTTTCCAGTAACCCAGAGTTCTTGAAAGAAGGCAGACAGAAGGTTGGGCTTTCTCTGCTCTGCTACAGATGGAAAATGGTCTTTCAGGAGCCCCTGCCAAACAGTTAAAAAAATACACTTATTGGAGTTATTTTCCTAAAGGTTGCTCTACTATTGTTTACAGCACCAATATTCTGGTAGCTGTGTCCCCAGACTTTCATGTTTGGCGTGTTTCACATTCTCAAGAGAAACCCATCAGACAGCATCTACCCAAAGGAAATCCTGTTTGATTCCTCCCCGGTTTATTTCAGGCACAGCCCTTTGGCAAATGTCTCATGCCTTTGGGTTTCCTCCCAGTCCACAGACCTGGGCTGCTGGGCAGTCGTATTTCCAAAAGCTAAACATAAAGATGTTCAAGAAGATTTCAGACGCATTAATAATGTTTTACAGTGTTATGTCAAAAAAAAAAAACAAAACCAAACCCTACTTTCCTCAAACATTACAACTAACTTTCTGATTTTAATATACATTTGTCCCATGGGGTTTTCACCCATTAAGATAGATTAAGTGACTATTCTAATGTACAATAGCAGATTTTGCCCTGTGGTTTAGTGGCTGGCTGTGGTTGACTGATACCCAGCCCTCTGAATCCCTGCTGAGTATCTAAGCTCTATGAACTGCAGTGAATGCATTTAATCTACATAAAAAGAACGCAAATTGCATGTTAGCCTTTTTGAGCCCAGTAATCAGTTTTACAGTTTACTTGGTATGCTTCTCTGCAGTCCTAGTGGCTCCAAGGAGGTTCCAAGGATTCTTCCTATTTTTTTTCCCTGCCCATCTCACGTAGAAGAAAAGTGTTTGCATTTTGATTGTGCTCATTCCCTGACCCCTGTAATTTAACCATTGTTCATATTTAGTGCTGACTGGAGTCCTGCGGGGCAGCTGATAACAATAATTTGTAATAAAGCATATGCAGGCTCTATTTTTTATCCTTGTTTTCCCTAATAATGCGAAATTAAATTTATTAATTAAAACAGATGAAGTAAAATAGGATTCCAGGGCTGCCAAAATACATGGATTATCCCAGCCTCGCGTTTAGGATGATTATACTATTTGGCATGTATATAGCGCTTCGAAGTGGCATCGCGGTTAATCCTTACCCCTCCGCCCCTCCGAAATGTGTTGTTATTCCTCAATTTGCAGATGAGGATGCCCGAGCAGAGAGGTTAACTCCAGAATGCGCCAAATCCCGCGCAGGCACAGGCGGCTCCCTGCAGCACAGCCCCTCTCTCCTCCCCCCGAGTGCGATTTTGGATGATCCGGAGATTACCGGGCAGCCTGCAGGTCCTCGGAGCTTTGGCAGCGCCGGGGATTTGGAGGCGATGCTCTGAAATGGGCTCGGGAGGGGGGAAGGGGGGCTCGGTGGGCGCTGAGCGCATCCTGACAGGCCTGACAGCGCATCCTGTGTGGACCACGAGGCGCAAATTGAGCCGCTCATTTGCCAGCTGCATCATGCAGATGAGGAGCTCATCCCAAAATTATTATAATCCCAAACACATACATGCTCTTCAGGACTCAGATTAAAAAAACAAAACTAAAATAACAGCTGGGGGAAAATGCGCAAAATGCTCTTAAAGCGAATAGTTCTCTGGCAAAATGTAGTTTCAGCTAAATATTTTGTGGGGTAGGGCTGTTACCAATATTGGTGAGATGAGAAAATATTGTAATCTTCCATCTCTGCTCAATTTCAGCTCAGGTAATTTTGATTTTTTTTTTTTTTTTCTGTTTTCATACACAAATATCTTTTGGTGTGTGAGTGAAGACCAAAAGAAAACTGAACACATCAAAACATGATGTCTTGGTAGCTCTGCAATTTATTTTGGAGGGGAGCTGGATTTTTTGGGACACTGCAGGATGCAACTCTCCCTGCTGGGGCACAGGACTGCTCCCTCCCCCTGCACTGCAAATTGCAGAATGGCAAAATTCTGGTTCCTGAGCAGCTCTGGTAGTGACAATGGGGTGTGCAGAAGCTGGGATTGAGACTGTCCATGGCAGGTTTTCTTGTTATGATTCACAGGCTGCAAAACTCCTTGGCTGCTCTTTGGGAGCAGTAAGGCACTGGCAGGGTGCTGGGAGAATCTGTGCATGCCCCACCCCTGGAAGTGTTCAAGGCCAGGTTGGATGGGACTCTGAGAAACCTGGCCTAGTGGAAGATGTCCCTCTCCATGGCAGGGAGTTTGAAACTAGGTGCTCTTTAAGGTCCAACCCAAACCATTGATTCTATGACTCTGCAGGGAGCAGGTTGGTGTGGAAACCTCAGACCCTGCAAAAGCAACTGATTCTGCCTAAAAAACTTGGGTTTTCCCTGTTGAGAGGGAATAAAGGGTAACTCTGAAACTGTGGCGCTCTGGTGAGTCTGCTGAGAAGACTGGGGGCAGGCAGCCAGTGCTGCTCAAAGGGCTGTGAAGGAAAGACAGTCCGATCTCACATGGAGACAGGAGCTGATGGTGGGTGGCAGCCTCTTCCAGGGAGTTCAGCCTGTGTATTCCTCATGCACCACAGCCTACCCAATGGGATGGGGGGATGTGGGGTATCCTTGCTGAAGGGACAGTCATGAATCAGCCCATGACACAAGGTAATGAGGAGCATAACGAGGGGTGAGAAGATGAGGGTGACTGACAGCAGGTAAAGTTTATGCAACTGGGAACATCTTGTATGGCTGGGACACTGGCTCATAACCTCTATAGGGTGTAACAGAGGAGGTTAAAAGGACCATCTCCTTATTCTTCTCAAAAATGTCTATCTTCAGCAGACGGTAAATTCTGATAGCTCAAGATGGTGAATATTGCAGAAAGCTGTGAGGACTTCAGAAACGGATCACATCTTTTTTACCCTACAGGAAATCTTTAGAACATCTGGAGGGCAGCTATAAAACTTCCTTACTTTATGTTTTAATTACATTTTGAGATTGTTAGGCTAAGCATCCTCTTTAAAAAGAGAAAACTTCATGCTCAAATATACAGAAAATTAAATATCTACCAAGAACTGTTTTGGTTAGTTGTCACTTCTAAGTCACTATATTATAAATAATAGGAGAGGGAACATTAAAACACGAGTTTCAACAATTTTCACCAAGAGCCCAACAAAGAAACAGACTATAGGTGTTGACAAGAAATGCTTAGCAGGGAATGATACTGCTTAATGCAGAGGCTGTGAACATCAGCTTTACATAAACTTCTTCCATATGAGACGTTAATCAGGATGGAGAACCGAAGGATCTGAAAACAATCAACATTTCTCCTTTCAAACCACTGATCTTCCATGTGAAGAGCTCGTGCTCTCCCTGTGTGCTGGGAGTGCAGGAGGATGTGAGGTAGCCACGGGCTGATCAGAGGTGGCACATTTTCTGAGGTGTGTGGGCTTTCAGCTCACACCACCCAGGCTGAGCCCACTGAAGGAAGGTGCGTGCTCAGGGTAGAGGTGTGGGAGCCAGTGAAATGAACTTCTGAACCAGGGTAAACCAGACCTGAATGAAACTGGGATGGTGATTCAGTGGTAAAAATTAATAAAAGAAGGAGTACAAAGTGCCTGGGAGGTTTAAAAGGGTTAGTGCAAGGAGGAAGACAGCAGCAAAGGAGACAGAACTACAGATATACCTGCACATCTTAGATAAATACATGGATTACTATAGTTCCTACAAACTGACTTTGGTGATAAATTAAATTATTCACAATGTCAATGTAATGGCTATATGCAAAATACAAGTGTATCTTCAAAGATACTGACATGAATATATTTCATATGCCCATGGCTACATATGAAAATATATAAACATGATTCATGTGTCTTTTGAACAAGAATTTGTAAGGAAGGTTTGTTTTTCAGAAATGTAAACAACCTTATATGACAGTTTCCAAGTGAGATTTTGATTTTGCATTTTCAAATTACGTTTTCATAGTCATAAATGCAAAATGCATTTGCAAAAAAAAAAAAAAAAAAAGGAAAAAGAAAAAAAATAGCTGTTTGCCCTATTACCTTTGTATAAAGATCTAGTGGTGAAATACAGTTTGATTGCAAAATATATGCTGTTCCCAAGGGAACTGCTGCTTGAAAGGACTTACTAGCTCTGATTAGACCAATGAGACAATCATTTGCTCCCAGTTTAAGCTAATATGAAGCCAGAGAAAGACAATTGGCTTGAAGAACCTGTTACAGTCATGTGGCAAGCTTCTCTTCCTGGGGTGGAAGGGACCAACCCAAGGCTATGATGAGCAGAGTATTGCTCTTAGCTCAGAGCAGCACACTGGCTGAACATGAGGGTCAGATCCACTGCTGTGGTTGATATTGCCTCATGATGTGCTCGTGCCATGCCCACTCAAACCAGCGGTGACTTCATCTGCTCATGACAGGGGCAAAAACTTGCCTTAGACTGTGGGGCACAGCATGTTCTGAATTAAAATGTCTCTTCTTTTGGTGCTAAACTGATCAAGGTGTCACTGGCCTGGGAAGGTTCAGGGCGCCTTGCCCAGATCAACTGCAGCTGCCATCAGGTGACATCTCCATCATCTCTAGCCCACCAAGGAAGCCTACTGGGCTGTGTGCACCCCTGCTGCTCCCAGGACCTGGTGCATGGATGCTCCAGAGACTAGAGAGGCCTCTCCCCCTCACTTTCTCCACTGGGGCTGGACGCCCTCTGCCTACAGTGATGTTACAGTGGGTCAGATTTCAGTAGGTACAATTTGGGAATGCACCTTTAAGTGCAATATTACAATCTATTTCTTTTTCTCCCTCTAAATGCTTTTGGGATATATTTCTGGAGTTTCTTAATTTTATTTCTTTTCAGCACTATTAATCTTAAAGATTGATGCAAAGCCAAGCAATCTTTCACTTAAAGTAACTCACACTTTCACTATACACTATATATATGGTGAATATACTTTCACCATATATATGGTGAATATACTCCACCTCTTGGGGAGCTTATGTTTATATGTTGAATTCTGCAGTAACAGTTTACCTCCAGTGTGCCCACTGCCCACCATAAATGCCAGTGCATTACTCTTTCAAGTAACATAGTATATTTTGGGCTTTATGAAAGTGAATCTAGAACGATCCCAAAACTGGAGTGCTTATTTCCACAAATAACTGCACAGAGCCATGTGGGAGTGCCTTTGGAGAGCTGCAGCTGTGCTCTGCAGAAGGAGGCTGGGGATCAGAAATAGAAGAGGAAATCTCTTGGTTGCATGTCCAGCTTCTCTCTCCCACTCTCAGGACTGTCACCATGTAACCCCAACCCATGGTCTTTCTCATCTTGCATGGCCACAAACATTTTCCTCAACCCCCCCTGGTCTTGGCAACTGTGCTACATACTGGTTACTTTCCCCATGCCAAAAAAAAGTCTGAACTGTTTTCTTTTCCCTGACCTTTGGCCAACACTTGCTGTCCTTCTATAAATGATTCCCCACCTTTGTTTAAACTCTTAAACTAAAGGTATTTATTGCTTGTCGTCATATTCCCCAGGATTTTCCTCTCTGCTAAATATAATAGTGATCTGTAGTCACTCTCCACGTCTTACCCTCCCAGCTATCCATCCTCCCATCTGTCCCTCCTGACCTGACCCCACGGAAAAGAAGTGCATTTTCAGCCAACGAACAGGAAAGGGGACCTTGTCTCTGGAGGGATGGGGAAGGAAGGACACAGTGGAGGCAGAGGGCAGGATTGTCATGCACAGTTTGCAGAGCACACCAGACCACCAGCATTTTTGCTTGAAGAGTAGTGCCTGATCCCATGGAGCCCTGCTCCCAACAAGGCTATTATACACAAGCTGCAGGACAGTCAAATTTCATTATCCCTTCTGCAAAACATATGGAGGAAACAAAATGTTGGAGGATACTCCAGTGACAGCTAATGACATTACTGAAATTACTATAAATATCATCTTTAATCTAATCAAAAACAGTATATCAAAGACATTAAAGCTGCAGATGCTTACTGTGCCAGGGGGGAACCAAATGAAGCTTTACAGATGTGTCATACTGTGAAGCTGTATTTGCATAATAGAAAATGAACGCTGGTTGTATCTCAGATTTCTGCTGCTTTTTAAGCCAGGGGGAATCTGGACATTACATTTAGTGAAGATCTTTCCAGGTAGCCAAGGTTTGGGCAGACAAACAAAAATACAAATTATCTGCAGGCCTGACAAAAAATTTCTAACAAATGGTCACTTCATCCCTCACTAATTATTACCTGGGCTACTCTGTCATGTACTTAATTAGCATCATTTCTCTTGAAAGCACATTTCACTGAACCAGTGCTGACTGCAGAGTAAGAACCAACAAAGTAACATCAATCAGTTAATTAACTAGTTAACACATTTCCTTCCTTCTTAATTCCTGCTTTTGATTTTCATTTAGCTGCTTTTAGCATCTGAATTTTCAGGAGATTTGTTTCTGGGCAACCAGTGGTAGTGATGTGAGAGAGGGACCCTACCAACATGACCTTCATGATATTATTTTGCTACTGTAGGGAGAGGTTTGTGCTCTCATGGGGTCTCTAGCATCATGGGGAACACTTCTGGGAAATAGAAGAACAGGTGTACATTTGTTAAATACAGGCAGAATCCTGCGTACTGCTGGAGAAATGAACAGAGACAGCACTGCTCCCACCACTGGGCTCAGGTTTCCCCTCCAGTGCTCACCAGAGCAGGAGAAGCTCCCAGGCTTCAGCACAGAGCTGCTTCCTGAGACAGAGTATTTCCAAACTGGCAGAGCTACAACAACCCTGGGCTTCTGCAAGCATGAACCAATACACTCTGACCCATCTGGGCAATGAGCTGCTTTCCTCAGTGTGCTCTTCTATGTCAAGAACACTATATTGCAGGGGCTTTTGAAATCTCATTAAAACAGAGAGAGTGTAACAACATTTTTGTTTGACCTCATTTCCAAAGAAGGTACAGAGCTAAGAAAAGAAGAACCTAGTGAGGTGTTTTTGTTTTGGTTTAGGTTGTCCCCACTCAGCCATGCCTTCCTCCAAAGACTACTCAAACATCAGTGATGTCCTTGGCTGAATGGTTCTGGTGTCCCAGCAGCCCTTCCTCCAGACACCATAGTTTGGGTCATGCTCCTACTTCCCTCTTTACTGACATGGGAATAGCATTTGTCTCTGATAAGGCACCCCATACAGTTGGGTTACATGGAAGGAGGTGTGGATCCAGCAGCAGTGCGTTTTGTCTGCCCCCAGGCAGCTCTTTGGAAGCAGATTTCAGGGTTTTCCTGAATGGACCGTGGTGGCAATATGTGTTATCAGGGAAAAGGGTGATATGGTCCTGGTAGTTTGGCATGAGCATGATCTGTGGTCAACCCTGTGCTAAACCCCAGCAGGAGCATTGCACTGAGCAGAACTGCAGAGCTCTGACTTCACAAGATGCCCAAGGCTGGATTTCACTAGACCGCACACTAGATTTTACCTGGCCTGAGGCCCACACGTGGTCTCTACTGAAAAAAAAAATTGATTTTGTCCTAAAAGATTACATGCCTGGATTTATTTAAACTGCCATTTGCAAGAAAATATTCATTTAAAAAAGAAAGCATCAGGGAAAAAAAAAAGGTTCACTGGAAAAAGGATTTTTGTTCAGCCTTAATTTAAGTGGAAAATAATGTTTGTACTGCTGCATGGCAAATATATTAGAAGGATTTGAGATGATAATATAGAGTAGGTTAATGGCAGTTTCATAATCTAATCTGCTGTTGAATTCCAATTTTACCAACCATCTTGCCTCCTTGGGCTTAGAAAGTCTTTGCGTTTCCATAAACTCCAGCAGATTGAAAGAGTTCAGAGTTGAAAGCTCAGTGATTTAGATTTGTCATGCTGCTAAATGCTCTGGCTTAGAAGCACCGAATAACTGCAATATGGAGTCTCTTACACACCAGGGAATCTCCAGCTCCTTGAATTGGTGACAATCCATCCCAGGGATTTGCACCCCAGCTCCCATGGGCTGCTGCCTGCACGCCCACATTTGGATAATTCCTCAGAGGCAAAACACACCAGCAATTTTACTTTTAAACATAGCTCATTTTCTCCAGCTTCAGTGGACAAGGATGTCAAAAGGCAGCCCCTAGAAATGCAGGTCACATTGCATGGTGCTCCTGTGCATCCCCTCCTCTGGGGACATCAGTTGTGGGCAGCCAAATTCCTCTTGGGAGGATGGGAAGCAGAGAAGATGTGTTGATGTGGGTCTTATGGGGACCCTCAGTATGTGAATCCAGCCTTGAGGCATGGCCCATGCCCTGGTTCTCCTCTGGGCTTCAGAGGGATGCTCAGCATGCTGTGCTCCATCAGGAGCAGATCTGAGGTGCAGAAGCACTGCTTCGTGTTGTGTTTTTCCAGCTGTGTGAGAGGACATGAGCTGACTGTGCCTCCCAAATGATGCATTTAACTCAGCTCGACAGAAAATGTTGACAGACAGAACAGGGGTTTACTATTTTGATACTTATGGGGAAAGACTGGGGAAGGAGGAGGAGGATGTCCAACTGTTTAGAAGGGGAATATTTAAGGAAGATGCAGAAGAAGAAGCAGTCGGCAACTGGTACGCCTAACCTACAAATGTCAGCTTTGCAGAGTGAGTCAGTCTAAAAATAACCTCCAATTGTCTCCCAGCTACTCCAGCAGCACAGCAAAAGCGCAAATGGTTGAGAAAAATCACCAGAGGGGGGAAGAAAGATTCTCTGTCTGGCTCTTTTTTTTTTTTTTTTTTTAAATTTAAAAAGCCTATGCTTTTAGAAATAGCTGACTAAAAATGAAGCAAATACCAGGGTCTCAGAAGTGTAGATGCAAGTTAATCTTGTTTAATTGTATTCATTGATTTATTTTGCCTCTATTTATTTTACCTCTGAAAGGCAGCATAGGCTGAATTCCAGATATTCCGTGGAACACTATAAATGTAAAACATGGATATCCTTGCATAATTGCATGAGAACTTCCCCTACCCCCACCCCCCGACCAGACTCCCTTTCCATACTCAATATTTTAAATTAGAGTATTGAATATTTCTCTGTATAATTTGCATATTTTCTTTTTTAGCAGTCTCCCTGCTCATTTATACCCTATGAACTATTCTTTTCTCTTTTCAGAGGTTATTGAAATACAGTTTTTCTACAGCAGCATTAAACTAATCCATGATAATAATATTTCAGAATAATTTTAATGCATCATCTAGAAATCTGTAAAGCTTTTTTCTTTGCTGTTGTCTGAAGCCACTGCTCCACAATAGGTGCACCCTGGCTTCAAGATGCAGTAAGAGCCAGAACAATGCCAACACTGTTCCATCCCTATGCACTTCCATTTGATATAGCAAACCAACCAAAAAATACAAAAGGAAAGATCTGAGACATGTGAACCTGCAAACAAGCAAGCAAAAATGCTACTGAAAGACATGAAAATGAAATATCTCTCCAGTAATACACAGGACTGGTGCTTACCTACAAATGTTCTAGAGATGAATCATGCTGCTGCAGATTGGAGGAGCTATTTTGCCTATTAATACTACATATTTCTCTGATTTAAGGTCTCCCTTCAGCATGAAAAGAAGATGTCATGAGTTGTCTCCACTCTGGAACAGATTTTCCAGAAGCTTGGTTTTAAAACAATTAAGCCTAGAACGTATCAATTTTCATGCTTGAAACATTCATCATCTACTCTGTTATATTCCTGTTTTCTACTCTGACTGGAAAAAAAATACACAGCAGGATTCTTGACAGGGTCTCCCCATGTCTTGTAGACTCCAATGGCATTTTCACTGCCGCAGAAGGTCAAACCCAAATGGATCAAGCTTGATACTGATGCTGATGCTGATCAAGATCAGTCACAAGGATGTGGAAGAACATGTTCTGAGGCAGGCAAATGGATGGTGCATTGGAAATGCCCTGTGTCCAGAGTGGGATGATGGCAGGGGCTGGTGTCCCTTGGGAACCAGGTGCTCTGCTGGTGTGTAGTGCTGAGTGCATAATGGGTTTGGGCCAGTGGTAAGACCAGTCCCTCTTTTTCCTATCACCACGTGGGCAGGACAGGTAAGGAGGACATGAATGACCGTGTCCCTCAAGGGAGTCTCCCTCCTGGGGAATCAGTGACAGACACCTCCATGCATGTATCCTTACACTGTAAGGCTGCACCAGGCTTTAGCACTCTGTGGTCACATGCTGGATGCATCAGAGCCGGGGAATGGAAGGACACTGCAGAACTGATGGAAGCAAATCACACATATGGGCACACTGGAAAGAAGTGGCACAAAACATTATTCAGCTGTTAATGAATCATTTAAATTTTCCCTGGACTCACTGGAATGAGCCCCAGAGATGGACTCACAGCATGGCAATACAGAGAGGCTTGGAAAGACCACCAGGTTTGGGCTCCAATTGTTCAATATTTCAATGTGGCAGAAGCTCCATATGTGACTCAAACATGCCAGATGGCCTAAAACACACACTATGCTAAATACTCCAACACCTCTTTTGCCCTGCAAAGCCATGGAGCACCAGGCATGCAGTAAACATGGAACTGAATCCCCTTGGATGTGAGTTAGTGACGGCAAAATTGAGTATTTGGTTAAAGAGATCAGTTCTCCAGTTTGTGTGGCTAATTGGTTTGTTTTACTCAGTGAGACCCACTTTCCTGGTTCATTTAAATAATATCTCTCTGGGAGGGCTGATGGCAGGAGGCTTTAGTGACCAAGAGCCGGGGCTGTTTATATTTACATCATTGGTCTGAATCCAACCGAGAGCCTGATAGTGAAAGAAAATATTAGCCATCTGCCCAGTGCTTGACAGCCTTGCTAGCAATAAAACCAAGAATTGATTAGATATGGAGGTTTTCTGAATATCCCATGATAGGGTTGGCCTTCCAGTTTGCAGAGGGATGTCCTTGATGAAGAAGAACCATTGATCCTCTTGCCACCTTTCCCTGTTCCTGTTGGACTAATAGGCAACCCTGGCATCTCCACCAGAGAAATACCAACTTGTTACCAATACTAAGGGAAAAGTACTAAAGAGAGAGAAAATGGATCTGTATAAGCTGCTGCTTATTCTGGTGATGCATCACACTATTTTTAAACTAACAGATGCCACACAGTGTCCAGAGCTCAGAAAGCACAGTGGGAAGGTAGACCTTGCCCACTGCTACATTATTGTAATGTTCTTGCTTGCCAAAACAGAGTCCTGTATTTTAATATCTCCTACTTGCACTTGCATTTTGTCACATAGTAAAATGCCTCAGCTGTAAAGCTAATACTTTATAAACTTAGACCTGGGGTGTAGGTATGAGTGAGGAGATGTTGCTCCTACACTCATATAGACAGCATGCCCCATCTCCACACTGCTCACCTGGGAAGCAAGGGGAAGGGCAGAATGCCACACTTTGGGAAGGTGATTTGGTCCCCTTTTTCCTCTGCTCTTCAGAGACACCCCCAGCCCACATTTGTGCATGTGTGTATTGAAGGGCGCCCATGTGCAGTGCATTTCAATAGATATCCCTTGCTTCTCACACAGCATTTCTGTGGCAAAAAGTTTGCACCACCTTGCTTGTATCATGTGTCTCAGCCAGAAAGATCCCTCCCACAAACGATGGAATTGCATTGTACCACCTACACTTCATCACACAAGGCAGTAATAAATGCACGGAGGAGGACTATGCCTCAGGACAATTTGAGCACTGTGCAAAGGTCACTCTCTTCAGACCCTAATTGCTCAGCAAAAGTGACATTTAAAATGCATATCATTAAAATCATAACAAATTTATTTACCTCCTTCCTTATTGGGATTGTTTCTGCATACATTACACATTTGATATATTGAGTGCTCTGGAGGTCAGGATGTGTTTGCGTCATAAAATAATGTCTTGTGGAATCATGGTGACATGGGCTGCCAGGCTCCCAGTATTACTCATGCACTGACTGCTCTTGTAGGAGCTATCACAAAATTCTCAAAGAGGGCCAACAGTCCCTGAGTTTTGTAGGAAGAGAGTGTGGTGGCTGTTTTGAGACTAAGAAGTAATATTGCAAAAGTAGTGGGCAAATAATATTGTGAACACTTTTGGACAGGAGGAAGAAAGGTGCAGCAAGAAGCACATGTGCATGTGCATCTCTGTCTCAGTTCTGAACCATTTGTTCAGGGCTGGTATTGGTTTACACATAAACACATGTATACATCTTTCTTTCCATCATATGTATGCGTGTGTATCACTGTATCTTTATCTCTGTCTCAGAAGATGGCATTCAAGCCAATATCTTTTAGGAACTGGAGACACTGCTCATTTAACATGTCTAATAGATGTTTTCTCTCTCACTTGCCATTAGATGTCAAACACCACTTTTTAGCTTCAGCAGCCTGAAAACCACATTCACCATGAGAGCTGTTATCATAGTACCTCTGTGTTTCTATTTGCTATGACATGATTAGTTGAAGGCAGAGAAGCTACAAGCAAGTTCAAATAGGACAGAATTATTCCAGGTAGCCTCAGTTTACCCTGTTTCACTTATGAGCATTCATTTATTTTGTTCATGAAGCTATTTACTTACCTTTTAATGTCCTTTGGAACACTTGGATGTGTGTGCCATAGACAAGGAAAAAGGCTTTGTGACTATAATTATGGCAGTTTAATGTCAGTGCCAGAGGCTGAAGATCTAACTTGCCTTCTTAACTGAAGATGAAACAAATCTAACCAGTTATTCATCCATGTGCTTAGCTCCCTTCTTCTACACAAAGACTGTGGAGGACAGAGGAGTCATACACTCTACTAAAGCATGCAGAAAATGTTTACTTGCTGCTTTACAAGGACTAAACCAAAGCCTACTGGATTCTTTCCAATCCATTGAATTTTAGTTGTTTGGTTTGGGGTTTTTTTAATTAAAGCTGAGAGAATGTTTTTGGCAAACAACAAATTTGTCAAAAAATGTAGTTTTGAAGACGTGATTTGCAGAATTGAGTCCAACTTGGTAAACAGATTTATTTAGCTGGGAAAGAAGTAGAAAGCATTCATAAGAACATAGCTGAGACTTTCCATGTTTTTCTTTGGAAATTATATATTTGTTCCACGTGTGACATTATTTAAAAGCTATAAAGAGGGATCTAGGTTGGCTAGACTGTATAGAAGAATTACTCCTTTCTCTTTGTTTTTTTCCAGACTAGCCACTGAACAGACATGTCCTATGTGAGAGTCTTACTCTTTTCCATCCCATCTTCTCTGTTTAAATCACTTTTACTTCTTGCTGCCTGTCTTCATAATTTGCAATGCTTTTCCCCAGGATGGATTCAGTTGAAAGATTCTAAGTTACTAATCTCCAAATTTATCACATCCAAAAGATACCACCATTGCTTGGTAGGAACCTCTAACATTAGAGCCCATGCAAAATGTAGTAAATACTGGTTCTTGTTGTGCTTTCATATATTGATCTTAAAACACACTTTTAAGTAGAGTAGAGGTGAAATCTGTAACTAGTGTGACACGTGCCAATGGGCCAAGTATTATTTCCTCTTCACTTTCTATAGGAAACAGTCAAGAGCCAAAATAGACTTGTCTTTCACCCATGACAGAATCTTGTAAGTGTAACCCTTCAATCCTTGAGCGTTGCTGCTGGATAAACCTACAGGATGATATCCCGTGCCTCTGTCAAGCAGGACCCTCTCTGATTAAAGCAAGTCAGGTAAGCGAAGGTTGCATTTTTCATTGCTGCATTGGCCCATTGATGATCCTGGAAAATGTGTGGAAAAATACTCCCCCTTGAGACCAGGATAAGACCCAAAATTCTGGATTTTCCTGGACGCCCCCTTTCCAAGGTCTGCAGATCAGCACCCAGGGAAACCCTGCCCGAGGATGGAGGGGTGGGGCGGGCAGCTTTACAGCTGGGAAGGCTGGCATGTAGACTAACATCCTGCCCCCATCCAGCCGAGCTGCCACACTGCCGGCAGGATCTCTTGGTGATGCCAGCGTGCCGCCCCGGTGCCGCACGGAGGGTGGGACACACGAGCTGCTCCCCATGGGGCGGCTCGGCTTGCACTGCAGACAGGAGCAAGCTCGGGAGCTGCCTGCCCTGCTGGCTTCGATTGACTGCAGCTGCTTGTTTGCTCTCCGCCAGGCTGCTCCTGGAAAGCCTGTCTGTGACCTGTCTGCCTCCCTCCTGACGCTGAGCTTCTTCTCAGCTGCCTCATTTCCTCTCTGTGATCCTGACAGAGGCGGCCTGAAATCTCTCTGCTCATTGGGCTTCCAAGTGACTTTCCATCTATTCAATCTATCGTTAAAATTTAATGCAAGGTCTTCCTGTCATAAAAAAATAGATCGAGAAACAGAACATTCCTTTCCTTTCATGATGTTTTCTGATTTTTAACAACTATGCCCAGATATTTGTTTGACAGCTTAAAATCAAGAGTTCAATCAAAAGCCTGTACCAACCCTGCACAGGAGCTTCCCTGGGATATTGCCTCACTCTTTCTTTCCTTTTTTAAAAAATTCTGCACAGTAGGAGTGAATGACATAATAGTGGATATTGGAAATAAATTCTTGAGCAGTGGAAAGACCATCATTAGTGCTGACAAAAGCAGCTTTTGAGGCTGAGCCAAGATCAAATAAATGAGAACTGGTAGGAGAAGCTGGCATAGTTTATGGATGTGAGGTTCAAGTTACCACTTTTTTGAATAAATTAACTTTTGTGATACTTTGTATAGATATGTCTAAGTTGAGGGTTTACTTTCAGTTGAAGCAGAAATACCTTTGTCCAGGATATTAATTATTTCTCTTTGAGTGGTGAAAGAGGCTTCCCCTAATTTACTTCCAGGCTGTTTAACCCTAGTCATTTCCCTCCCTTTTTTCACAGCTCTCCCCCATCCAGACTTTCCTGGTGAAAGCACATACAAGCCAACCTTATCCAGAAGGACAAGGACACCATATTTTCCTGTGAAAACACAAGAGGAAAGAGTTGGACTGCTCTTTTCAAAAGGGAATTTGTCATGATATCCCTGCATCTACAGCCAAAATGTGCACTGACCACGAGGACCCTACTTTCACCTTCATCCATGGAAGAATTTAATTAATCTTTCTATATTGGCAGGCGAACATTTCCTGAAGAGAAAAATAACTGTTAATTTCCAGAGGTAATTAACAGTCACTGAATGAGACTAAAGGGCTTTCATCAAAATTACCAATCAGCTCAAATTTGAAGAGATTCTCTCCTCCTCATTGCTTCTTCATCGCATTCAGCCAGTCCTGCTGAATTAGTGCCTAATAGAGTGTCAGACATATTCATATCCTGTCAAATTTCCATCCTCCCAAGGAACTGTCCCTTTCAAATGGTAATACAGAGGGCGTATGATGTGCACTCGTTGCTATTTTGGATTTAACAGCTGGCTGCATTGCACTAAGGGTAGCTGTGGAAACTTAACTGAGGGACGTGTGCGTGCGTGTGTGCGTGTGTACACATCTGTGTGAGTAAACGCCTACCCCTTTCCAAATGATACCATTTATCTTAAACAATGCTCTCTTTATAACTCTAAAAGCTAATTCTCTTTTTAGACCACCACAGCTGCTGAAGGGGAGAATGGTACAGCTTCACAGCAACCAAGAGCATGGCCTCACCCCAGGACTGGGCTGTCCAACCCCTTTCTCACACGAGTTTCAGAAGACGAGTAGAGTCACCATCAGTACTGGGTCACTGGTGGCCCTCATCAAGACCTAAGGGTTTCAGAAAGGCTCTCTTCAGGCTCTTCTCACCTTGGCCAGGTGAGGGGAGGCAGGAGGAGGGGCAGCCCCAGGGATTTGCTTCTTTTTGCACAGTTTCAGCCCAACACATACATTGTAGTGCCTGAGCAGAAGCAGATGGTCTAAGGGCTGACCTCCACAGAGCAATATGAGCACAGAAATTCAGAGTCTTCCCAGGTCACTGCAATATAAGTTTCCCTCCTCCTGCTTTGTAAATATTTTGAGCCTGAGCCAAAGACAGGTGGTGTTTGCAGGGACATTCTCAGTGAGTCCAGCTGGATCTGGAGTACCTGTAATTTGGACATCTTGGGGGACATCCTGGTGACAACCGACAATGAGAATTTCTAGTAAAATGTTTCTGTGTGCTGTGCTAGGGCACTTCTGGAGACAGCACTAGATAGGTGCAGAGCATGACCTCAGTTAACAATATACACTACATGAAAGCTAATAATTCTGGCTAAAGCATATTCAAAATAGGATGCTTGAAGCAAAACTAATGCATTATTCACTGGTTGTTGGGAATACAAGAACACGGAGATAGACATCTGAGCCTTGGGCCTTTTCTGAGATGTACTGTACATGGGCTCAGTGGGCTTACTGGCAGCACAGTGACTCTTACTGCCATGGATCTTTCATTACTAATAGCATTTAAAATCTTGCCCTGTGATCAAATGAAAAAAAAACTGTGCGTACTCATCTTTGCTTTCTAGTCACATACAGTGATGAGAGATATTTCTAATGCTGTGTTCATTCCCTTGGTGTAAAATGTGCCCTTTTTCCACCTTTACATTAAATCAGACAAATATTTGGTGAAACTCACAGGGTGAAATAGTCAAAAAGTTGCCAATTTCTCAGTAGGTAGCTGAAAACAATTCTGAGCAGAGCACCAACATAATCAACTCCAATACTCCAACATGCAGGCTCTGCTAACGCAATGTTTTTCAAAAATAAAAATGTGTAAAAGCAGGAGAAAAAGATGTTCTTTCATATACTTCTGATATAGAAATAAAAATCTTTGTAAAACAATTAACTAGCCACTGTAAGAGCAGCATTATAGAAAATCTGTCTGGGATTTGCCTAATTGCTTGTAGACACCCTGCAATATAGATTCCTGCCTCTGAACTCATCACTCTCTGGTCCTTTTGTGGTCAACAGAGAAACACTGACACTTGGGGGAGTGATTTATCTCTTCCTAAAGTACATGGCTAAGAAAGATCAAATGAATTGCATCCTAAAAGTGCTTATTTCTCCTGGCTGACCATAAAGGTTGAAGAGTGACTAACTCAGATGCAAATTAATACACTGTAGACATACAAGCCTGTGGGTTGGTAGAGAGGGTGGGATGCTGAAGTGCACCCCTATTCTTCCATCTGCCACAGTGGAGGGCTCTTTATAATAAAGACAGATAACTTCTCCTCCTCCCCAAGAATAGATTTCCACAGTTTCATCAGATGAAAGCTTTTTGGTTCAAGGTGTTTCACCATACATCACCAGAAATGGCATTGTATGCCCAGACCTGCCCCACAATATCCTGTCAGATAAACTTCTGCAGGTGCTGCTGCAAAGAAGTTTTGCATCCCAGCAGTCCCAGCAAGTAAGCCTGATTTATAGTAATAGTTAATCCTTCTTGGAGCCAGAAGCAGCTTGACTGGATCCCAATTACTGCTTAACAATGTATGTCTTGTCAAAACAGTTTTGAGGCCAACTTCTTCTGATGCTAGCTGATCTTTAAATGCAACTGAAGATTGGTTTCAGTAGCACTTCTTTGCTATGGCAAATTCTCTTTAAAACTTTTGGGGTGCTGACATGGGACCAACTTTCTGCTAGAAAACAGACTGAATTGTGAAAAGCAGCATTGTTATATGCATTACTGTTATCCAAAATTCTCAGTTATTATTAGTTTCCCCATACCTTATCCTTTTAAAAACCGATACAGTAATGAACCTTGCCTATGTGTGATGTCTTTGTTCTTCTCACTAAATGCTTTCAGGATGATCAAATTTCATATGATTTCTAACAAATGCTCATACATTTAATTGAAAAGAGAAACAATTGTGAGAATGCTGTTCTTGAAGTCACTGTGCTTGATTTCAATATCCATGAGCTTGTATTTTCCATGTTTGATTGCAGAAACTTTGCCTAAAAAGCCTGCACTTGAAGCTCAGACGACCTTAGAAAAAGGCAATTTTTAAATGTTAAAGGAAATCAAATACATATTCATATCTGCTAGCATGTGTTCCCCCCATTATAAAATAATTAAAGAACTAGATGAGGCTGACAATCACTGTATCAAAAATTAGTATATACTATGGTCACATTACAAGCAACAAAGCTGAGCTTGGTGATTTACGACATTATCACTAAAACCTCGTGATATATTTAGCAAGTGGTAATGGTAAAGGTTATAATTCCTCTGAGGGACAATAGTGATGAAATAAACCACGAGGGTCAAGTGGATTATGACCTTGTGAAAACTGAAATAATGGAGATGGAGCTTTATAAACTTCCTTATAATAGATAATGCCTTAAACAATTTAAAAGCTGCTCAGTACTCAATTTGGACTTGCCACAGGCTTACTACTGCCTATATATTACTAGAAGAAAACCTGAAAATTACTTCTGTCACTATGAATCTTGCATCTGCTCCGAACCCCCATTTTAGGTGCAATGAGCGCTCTTGCTGGGCTCTGAATGTTCCCAACAGACGGCGTGTGTGCACTCATCTGTCAGTTCTCCCCACCCAGCATTTGCAGTGTGGCTGCCTATGCAGAATTTAAAGCTTGCAAGGCATCCTGGATTGCTATGTTAGTAATCACACCTGGCAGTATTAATTTTGCTACTGTATAGTACCATAGCAGGATAAAAGAGCTTCTATGTAATCAAGGGATAGGGTGAGATGAGTGACACTGCCGACTGCTTTACATGCTTTGCAAAAGGAAAGATGTCACGTTTATCAGCACAGACAATACACCAGGTTCATGCAGATCCTCTCTACAGAGTCACCTTAGGCACCCAACTTTGGAACACAGTTTATATGGGAGCTGAGGAGCGCTGCATACATGAATTCATGCTGAGATTTAGGTGGAGGTGGAGCAACATCACAGGCAAATGGTGACTATCCTGATCTTCCTGAATACATGATCCTGCACGAACAGTGTGGAAACAGTCTATGGGATCAGTCCCATAAAAGACTATGACCATGAGTCACTTGACCAAGGTCATTCACATACATACTTTGAGCTCCTTAATTTTCATTCTTGCTGTAGTTTGCCTCCTGTGTAGCAACCCACCTCCCCAGAGCTAGCTTTTTGTACCAAGATACAATATGGAACTGGCAGATCTCTGGAGAATTTGCAAGGATAAAGCAGTCATACTGAGGCATACATGTACAGATTTATATATTAATGCACAGAAAAAATTCTTCTGCCAGAAACACGGAGAAGTTTGAGACCATGCTATCTCAGCTTCAAAGACATGGAGGAGGAGGGAAGACAAGGAGACAACACAATGCTTACCCACTTGTGTAACAGCACTGACAATGGCAGGCCTGGGAGGGCATCAGTCTGAAAGCAAACGGGACAATCAGCTGCCATTGAGAGAGGGATTTTTGATTGATTTTAAATTAAGGTCACTGTCCCCAGGCCACAGCTAGATTTGATTATTTCTGTCACATTTTAGAAGAGTGACAGAAACTTTTTCACAACCAGCTCTCTCTCTCTCCTCAGTGACTCAATGCATAATGATGTTTTTTCAGTGGGTTTTGATGATTCCAACTTCCATGATATGCCACATGTTGGTGCAGCAGTGACATTCCCCCACTGAAAGCCCCTCAACCCTTTTACTACTCAAATCTATGCAGTAAAGGCATTAGGAAAGCCGTGGGCGGCAGAAAATTAACACAGGTGTGACATTAAATCTGAGAGGTGCATTCACTGCTGGCAGGTGACCACTGACTATCAACATACACCAAGGGAAAAGGGCAAAAACACAGCAAGCCCAGCCATGAGCAATTTGTCATGGAGGGACCTTTCTGAGCAAGCTAGGATTTGGTTGCTCTCTGTGGATTTCTCTCCTGTTAATTCATTCATTTTCCCCTCAAAATGACACCAACTGCCTGCTGTCAGATGGCAAAGGGCTCCACAGCTATTTTTGCATGAAGAATCACATCTGTACAGTCAGGGGGTCTGTTAATGGCCTCTCCCTTTTGTGCTGGAAGCCAGGGCCACCCAGGGCCTCCTTCCCACCAGTCCCTGCTCACCCTCTCCACGCTGATCGAGATTTGAGGAACTTCCGTCACATCTCCCTTCTGGTGCCTCTTGCCAGAGTGCATGTACCTAACTAGAAAACCCTTTCAAGTCATGGATTATTACTGCTAGCCTCCTCCAAATCTTTTCCAGCTCTGCTATGCCCTTTTTGAGAAGGTGAGACCAGAATTCCAGCACTATTCAGACCACAGGTCCAGCACACACTTTCCAGTGTAACATCTTTTCCTCTTCGTTGCTCTCCTAACAAGTCCTGACATTTGAGTCACTCTTTTGGCCACACTGAGCATGAAGCTGACATTTTCTCAGCTGTGCATGTCCCTGGGCTCTGAACCTAGGGAAAGTGATGGCCAAAATCCTTCCATGATGATGGGCAAGAAATAAATGACTGCAAGTGTACAGTTGTGCTGTCTGGGAAAAAAATCCCAACAAACAAACCATTTTGGAATAACAGTAGTGGATTTTAAATCCCAAGATGCTACAAAATTCCCTCTCAGGCAGCTTGACCTAAATTCCAAAGGGCAATGAGGAAGCTACATATTTGGAGCATTTGAAAGAAAACTAGACAAATGTCCATAAATTATTGTATGGGGGACATTCTTACTCTCTTTTGGAAGATGGATTAGGCAGATGACCTACTAAGTTTTTTTTCCTTCCTTCTTTCACTAATTCCTACGATGTCATGAGTGTGTGTGCTTTACCCTTTCTTAAATCATAATCTGTTTGATCCGGCACCAGTCAAAGGTTTTGAAAAGCCCATTAAACCACAAGAGGAAATCTTGAGCAGTTTGCTAATATCAACAGAAATCCAGATGGAATTACAATCATCTTTTATGTACATTCGAGGGCATATTATGTAATACTAGCCATGGATTTAGTTTAATGCACCGCACCTTCCAATAAGCTGCTGGCGACACTTAATAGCGATTTGAAACCTACAAAAAACTCTTCTGCCCTTGACAAAACCGTTTTAAAGCCCAGAGCCTGAGGTCAAGGGGCTTGGGATATTCAGTGTCTGATGGGAAAACGGGGACAAGGGAAAAAAAGGATGAAAAAGATGGGCGGGGGGGGCGGGCGGGAGGAGGAATTAAAAAGGGCAAAGAGGTGGAGGGGGAATAAAGAAAAACAGGAAGTCAGAATCGTGGTCAATCCGAGATAGACGCAGAGGAGACAAGGTCAAAACTTCAAGCAAGCAGAGAGCAAAACCCCCAAGAGATTTATGAAGAAGGATGACGCTGCCTGCTG
>VZSR01000920.1:1355220-1377084 GCA_013398615.1 Brachypodius melanocephalos
CCGTGGTGCTCCCGGTACCCGTGGTGCTCCCGGTACCCGCGGTGCCCCCTGGTACCCGCGCTGCCCCCCGTCCCCGCCGGGCTCGGGGGCGGTGCTGGGGGCGTGGCTCAGGTCGGCCCGGCCCCGCCCCCGGCGCTGGCCCCGCCCCGGCCCGCCCGGCGCGGGGGGAGCGGGACGCGGTACCGGGCAGGGCAGGGCGGCGCGTCCCCGGCGGCGGCGGCCGCGCTTGACAGAGCGGGCGGCGGCTGCGGCCCCATGGAGCCCAGCTAGGGGCTGCCGCACCCTCCACCGGAGGTAGGTACCGCGGAGCGGATGCGCACCGACAGCCCAGGGCGGGCGGAGCGGTGACAGGTTGGCCGAGGCGGCGGCGTTTTGCGGGAATCCCAGCCTCCCCGAGCCTCCTTCCCACCGGCGGCCGGGCGCTGCGGTACCGTGGGGAGGGCGGCGGCCCCGCCGTCCCCGCTTCGGCCCGTCACTATTGTTTCTGGTGGCGCCGAGCGGGCGCAGCGAGATCCCTGTGGTGGCGGCGGCGGCTTTGTGCGGGTTGTCCCGGCAGTGGGGCTGCGGCGGTGGGGGGGCGCGGAGGGACCGCGGCGGGGAGAGGGACGAGGCGAGACCGTGACCGCACGATCACAGCCACCCACTCCACCCCCGCCCTTCCTCCTCCTCCTCCTCCTGCCTGCGCAACTTCTCCAAAATCACGGCCGCGGGTGCGCGGAGGAGCGGCGGGTGCTGCCGCCAGGCATCGCCCCCCGCGGCTCCCGCCCCGCGGGCGGCACCGCGCACACGGCAGGGCCACGGCGGCGGTCCGCGCTCTGCCGAAGGGAGATTAAAAACATGCGGGATGCATTTCAAGATGGGCGGTAATGGGATGATTTGGGGTCCCTGGCGTAGCCAGTCACAGGCGAGAAGCAGGAGGAGAATTTACCCTTCCGAAGTTGGGGCAGAAATTCCTCCCTCTGTCGCCCGGCTTCCTGGCGGGGTCTGCCAGGCGGATGGACTGTCACCTGCGTCTCCCGTAATGGCATTTTCTGGACGAGGCTGTCGCGGGGCGTGGGTCATCTGCGCCGGCGTCGCAGCGGTCCGAGTGTACGTGGCGGTGGGTGCCAGGGTGAAGTGTCGTGCTCCAGAAGTTCTGCATCCCTCCGGAGGGATGCTGCAGGGTGCAAGCGCCCTGGGCAGGAGTTGCAGGGCAGTTATCCTCCTTCTCTCATTTCACCCCCAAAACACCTCTTTTTTGAGATATTAGTTCGGCTTTGGTTTATTTACCGCTGTTGATGGTAGTTTTCTTGCATGTTCTCCATCAGAATTATTTTTCTAAAATTCAAATGCGGGATTCAAAGTATATATAGTGTCTAATGGGAATGTATTGTTAAAGAGGAAAGAGTATCTGGTTGCCCATTAATTCTTCAGGTATTTTCCATTTAAACTTGATGAGTAAATGTTCTTCTTTTTTCCAAGTAACCTTTCGTGTCATTTATCATTAGCAAATCGGCTTAGCATTCAGAGTAAAGATTTCCTCACAAATACGCTGCTGATTACTAATGTTATGTCTGAAACACCCCATAGGAGAGAAATCAGCACACCTCCGTTTTTTTAATATGTAAATTTGAAAAGCCTTTCCTTCCATTTCATGACGCTGTGAGTGGCCCCGGTTAATCAGATGTAACTACAGTAACTAGCAGAGGAGGCTGCTGATAGGCAGGGTGCTTTCCTGCACCACTCTGCTAGAGCAGCCTGATCAATTAATGCATCCTCACTATTTTGTCCTTGGCATCTCTGATGAATTTTATAGTATTTCTGTGAGGAGTTTCAATAGGGAGAAGCTGAAATCTCTTTCACCTTCAGAGATGGCTGAAGCCGAATCTGAAGAGGGCATAACTGTTTGAGCTGACTGGAGAGTGCTGCTGAGTTCCTGTGTATACATTAGATTCTGGAGGTGATCCAGTAGCCAGAGCTATCTGGGTCAGACTGGAAATCACCTCAGTGGTGGGTTTTGCTGGGTCTTGATCACTTCCTAGCAAAAAACAAAAACAAAAACCAAAAAAAAAAACAAAACAAAACAAAAAAAAACCCAACCAAAACAAAAAAAACCAAAACCAAGTGTTAAGCTTTTGCAACTTGCACCGATTGCATTGTAGGCATGTGATGGAGAATGGAGCTGGTCATGTAGTCAGCTTGGCATGTGCAATCAGGAGGTCACGCTGAGCACCCTACAACTTCAAGATGCTTGAGTTCACTATGCAGAGCCTGCAGCAGTATGAATTACAGGGGAAAAATGCATTTAGATGTAACAAAGGCTGCTGGCTCATCTCCTGCATGAGGAACTGATTTTTTAAAAAAAACCTGGCTCCCGTTTCTGCCTCTGACACAAACTGCCAGTGTAGCTGTGGGCAAATTATTTCATTTTTCCCTCTCTGCTCATCTCTGCCTGACCTGCCAAGGTCTCATCTGTACAGGGCTGTCTGTTCAGACCCCAGCTCAAACCTCTTACTTTCCACCAGCTGCCTTGCACACAGCAGTCAGAAACCCAATGTAGGTGGTACCTCTCTGTTCCGAGGGGATACAATTTGACATTCAAATGCTGCTGCTGGAGCCAATCATACAGACGTAGCACACACGCCTCACAACAACTCATCAGCCTCTAATCCTGCCCCTCTCCTAATCCAGTCATTCTCTGCTGCTGATGGAATCGCCCAGCCTCGTTGGAGCTGTGTTTGGCTGCGTGCTCGTCCTCGTGTCGGTGAGCCTTCGTCAAGCCAGGGAAGGAGTGGCGGTGGAGATGGGCTGAGGATCACCAGCTCCTCAGGACACAGGCTGTCACAGGCTCTCACCAAAGTGAGAGGCCTGGTGTGATTTAAAAATAGAAATTATAGCTAAAGGGTAAATTGCCACAATGTCACAGAAAAATGACCAGAAAATGGAACCTAGGGCATTCCTGCACAGCCAGCTGCGTGCTGGTAGGGAGGGAACGGAGGTGGAAGGGTGCAGCTCCCTCGGCATAACAACGGCATTCTTATTTTAGCATGGAAGACGGCCAGAGATAAGGAGTGGTTGTCGTCCGGCTGGTTGGAGGATGAAAAAAAAAAAAAAGGAAAAGGAAAAATATTTTGATGTAGGTATTAAAGCAGAAAAAGAGCAGATAACCTTGCAAGTGGTAGACTAGCTATGTAAAGCTGGCAGGACAAAGCTTTTCCCATAAAATCCAGAATGATCCTAATTAAGCCCAGACCCTGTTAAATGACACATGGCTTTATTTATTTCAGATGTTTCTAGGTTCTAAAGATGGGGCCAAATGTGAAGAGTTTGATGTGGCAGATAGTTTAACCCCAATTACTTTTACATAAATCATGTGATTGTTACAGTAGCTGAGTACCTCTGATGGGTGCCCCAGAGCTACTGATAAAAAAATATTTTTTAGAAAAACCTCCTAAAAAATCTATGGCAGTGCAGGTGAGGGTTTGTGGAAGAGAGGTGGCCATCCTCTCCACAGGCAGGAGGATAGGAGTGTGGCAGCTGTTGTGGTGCTGTGTGCTTGCTGGTCTGTATGCACAGGCAGCTGAAATGGTGGCTTTGTAGAACAGGCAGCCAGAGAAAGGCACGTAAAATGGGAGCTGACAAATATTCTTGTTATGAAACTGGGATGGATGGATGAATGATTTATGGGGGTACTTGCTTTTATTTTATTTTATTTCGAGAGGAAGGAGATGGTTGGTGATGTGTGGTGCTAGCCACGGATGGCTTTGTTTTGAGATCAGGCTGTGCTGGGTCCTGCCTCCCGAAACAGCATCTACAGAATAACAATACAGTGAAACACTTCCCAGCATTGCTTGAGTTTCACAGACTGTTTTCAGGATGAAAAAGTTTTCCTTATCTTCTGTTCAAAGTCATAGGCCTAAATCCTCCCAGTAGACTCAAGATTTCAAAAAAGAGGTGGCTGTATGAGAGGTCCTAGGCTGTGAGGTTTTTTGTTAGCCTGTCTCAGTTTTCCTAGGGAATTTCCTTTCCTGGGTTTGTGATATTGCCCATCCCTCCCAGGGCCCTGAGCTGCTCTGTAAACAGGCCACTCTGTGGAGGAGCTGCTCTGCTGGGTGATTTAATGCTGCTTGTTAGTTCTGGCTTTCCTTTTTTCCCACCCCCACCCAGTTCTATCCATGCTGTCCTTTAGTGTACAGAGCAGTGCTGTAACATGGGCAAGGTGAGTTTATAGGGTCACACAGTAGGATTTTGCCAGTCCTGTGGGTGTCTGGGTGTCCTGGGGACCCTTGTGTCAGCTGCAGCTCCACACTCAGTTGCTGGTTTGGGTCTGAGTGACTGGATCTCCCTCTGAGCAGGACCTGTTTCCAGCATCCTTTTATATTTCCTAGTTAAAATAATCATAGAACAGTTGGATTAGAATGGACCTTACAGGTCATCTAGTCCAACCCTCCTGCAGTAAGCAGGGACATCTTCAACTAGATTAGGTTACTCAGAGCCCTGTCCAACCTGACTTGGAATGTTTCCAGGCATGGGACGTTGGCCACCTGTCTGGGCAACCTCTTGTAGTGTCTCCTCACTCTCCAAGTAAAAAAAAAAAAATCTTCCTTATGTCCAGTTTAAACTGACCCGAGTTTAAAACCATTACCCCTTGTCCTGTTGCAACAGGCCCTGCTAAGACGTCTGTCCCTGTAGGCTGTCCCTGTAGGCTGTTCCTGTCTGTCCTGTTGATCCTCATTAGGTATTGGAAGATGCTGTAAGATTTTCCTGGAGCCTTCTCTTCTCCAGGATGAACAGCCCCAGCTCTCTCAGCCTGTCCTCACAGGAGAGGTGCTTCAACCCTCAGATCACCTTCATGGTCCTCCTCTGGACCTGCTCCAACAAGTCCATGTCTTTCCTGTGCTGAGGACCCCAGAGCTGGATGCAGTATTCCAGGCAGGGTCTCACAAGAGTGGAGGGTGCCCTTGATCCCACTGTTGTTGTCACTGATGAAGTTATTAAAGGATACCAGTCCCGGTATGGACTTCTGAGGGACACACTAATCACTGATCACAGTTTGCACATGTTGTTGTTTGGAAATGCTTCTTTAAGATATCAGAGGGCTAAATGTTCTCAAGAATTAAACAAAGAGCCTGGAGTAGGTGTCTTGTTTTCTCCACCCTCTTCAGAAAAAAGGTGTCCTTCAGCTTAGTGGCTTCCAGGTCTCTGTCCTTCACCCATTCCCTTTAGAGTGGCTAGAGAGCAGCCACTATAGCCGAAGGAAGGTGGCGGCTGTTGACTTGGAGGACAAGCTGGGTGTGGGTTTGGGTTCCTCCCACCTCCCTGATGGCAGGCACAGAGACATCAGTACAAGCCCCAGAACTGACTGACTGTGCCCCAAATGTCTCAACATTGTGTTGTCTTTTAGCTGATGGTTGGGGGTGAGCTCTGATTGCCAAGAGAGGTGAGGGAAGTTTGCTGTGACACCTCACTAAGCTTCAGTGGGGCTGCTCAGGGCAGGTCCCTGAACATTCTGGGTGCAGCTCCAAATTCATTTAGTCAGGCTAATTTTGAAAACCAGTCTCTCTTCTAATGTCTGCATGTGCTTCAACCTTTTAATTGTTCTGCACTTTTCCTGTGGCACAGAAACAAAGAGATGGAAGCATAGTGGCCACCAGGAGGGCCATGAGGGCAATGGCTCTTGCCTGCCCTGGCAGTCATGACCCTCCTCATGGCAAAGCCAGGTTATTTGGAGGAGTGCAGATCTTTCAGTACAGGAAAAAATAATTTGTTAATGGCCAGAGAATAATCACTTTACTCTGAAAAGCCTCTCCAGCTGCATTGCACCAACTGTTCTTTATCAGTCTCTGAATCCTTAATGACAGTAGCAGCTAATTTCTCTTTCAGTGTTTTTCTAGCTGCAATGTCCTATTTTCTCTGAGTTTATTGAGAAAATAATAGAAGTCATTACATAGCTACTTGTCACCTTTCAGAGAAGAAAACTTCTCCCTGCCTGAATGGCCAAGTTAGTCATTTGGTGACTGGCTCAGACAATAGCAATTTTTTGTAGCTTATCCGTTATTAATCTGTGCCCAGCGAATAAACTAATCAACTAGAGGAGTGTTACTGAAGTTCTAGTCTGTGATTATCAGAATATGATGAATAAACTGTTCACAAACAGTGTAACAAAGGCATGTAAGCAAAAAAATCGAGAAACAAAGGGTTACAAGTGACAAAGTGAGAAATGGGATTCATTGTGTTTATTTTCTTTTAAATTTGATTGTCTTTGAAGCTTATGTGGCAGTATTGCACAAAATGGTCCTTGGTTAAAAGAAAACTGTTAGGTGTTCCATACGTATCTATAATAATTAGGTTAAAGAAAAGATAGTGAGGAGCATTGGAATAGATGGGCAATGAGGATGGAAGACACAGAAAATAAAGTGAAATGTGAAGTATTTTTGTGTTTGCATGATACACATCTTTCTGGTTGTTCGTGATGGATCACTTGCTGTAGAGCTGGATCTACACAAGGCCACTGCAAAGCAAACAGGAAGGGCAACACATTGTTTTTTAATCAGGGTTTTCTTAAGCAAGAAGTCAAGCATCAGTGTCTGAATAAAAGATGCCTTCATCTCCAGCCTTGGTGATAGGGCTGGAGATCCGAGGCAGCTCTCAGCCAGGAGGTCTGCCCTGCAGAAAGATGGAGGAAGAAGACTTCTAACATTGCCAAAGCTTGCTCTGCAGGCTGTGGGATGCTGAGGGGAGGCCAGAAGGATGTAGGAACATATAAGCAGATCCTAGATGGAGCACACAGAAAAGCCTTTCTGTTCTTGTGTGATGTGCTTGTAATTCATCTCTGGTCCCTGGGGGATGGATGGAGTTACCTCTTGCCTTTTCGTGTCTGGAGAAGCCATGTATGCTTCGGGTGGATTCACAAAACTTCTGTGACAGAAGGAACTGGGCTCTGCATTAGAGCTCTGCTGCATTGTGTGTGCAGGATACATCAAGGGGTGTCACTCTCTCATGGGACTGATGGTGCCAAGCTCAGTATCTCACATGTCCCCACACCCTTGTGCCTAAGCTTCTGTTCATTTGGCAGAAAACTGCTTGACTATGCTCCAGTTGAGCTACAACCAAGTAATGTTGGAAGAAAATAGATACAAGGAATTTACCTCTCCGCTCACCGAGGAAATGCATCTGCCTTTGGTTTGGGTTTCATATGTAGATTCCTAACTGATGGTTTTTTTAGATGTTTGTGTAACAGCTGTGTTTAGCTATAAAATCATCGCTTCTCTTTCAGGATGCATTTTGGCTGTCACCACAGCTTTCTGTCCTCTAAAGGGGGATGTTAAATTGATGGGGACAGCCATGAGTTGGATGCCATGAGTGCCATGGATGCCATGAGTGCTACAGACAGGAAGGTGGAAGCAGCAGAAGGCTGTGTGCTGTGGATCCCCACGTTCATAGAGCTATGCAGTGGCTGTCCTGGAGGGGCCTAGCACAGCTTCCCACCAGGAATGATTAGGTCAGGAGACAAGGTGCATGCCCTCAATCACAAACAGGCTACAGACATCTTAGACTCACTTTGGTTACTGGAAAAGCTGGTCAACGCTCTTTATATTTGCTTTTTGGTGGAACTGAAGACTTCTTTGCTCTGCAGCATAAAGATCCAAATATTTTGGGACCTGATAATTCTGATTTTCTTGAGAAGAGGTGCCTCTGCATTTCCAAGGAGCTGAGGTTCTCAATTGAGTAGCCTTTTATTTTTAAAAAGGAAGGAGGTGTTTTTATTAGAGTTTCCTGTTTTGAACTCTTTGGTTAGAGGCTATGAAGTGGTCAGAGGAGGGAGACTTATAATTTAGATCAGGGTTGTCTCTTTGTATTTTTTTATTTGTATACAAAATACTCATATATAAATTATTTTCACATATATATACACATATAATATATTTTGAATTGTGCAAATTTTCCCCTGTTCTGTTTAAGGCTGCTGCTTAAAGGAAATCTAAATAAGGTTTCCTGTCAAGAAGGGTTTAGATGTAGCTGGCCCTGCCTGGGGCTGAGGGATGGGTTAGGACACTTTCAAGGTCCTTTTCAGGACCCTTGCTGTGATTCTAGGCAGTTACTCAACATAACACATTCATAGTAGATTGTGCTGGTTATGCTGAAAGGGTTTTGCTATAGCATTTAATGTGGTAATTTGTTTGAAAAGGAAATAATAGGTAATTGTAGCATAGTTACTGCTGCTGCATTGGACAAATGTTTCTTTAAAGAGGAAAACAACTGATGTTACATTTTTAGACCAACATCATGATATGGATGTGATTAATTTCTTCAGAAGCTTTGTGTTTTTTATATCTACTTAAGTGTATTAACATTTTAAAAGGTCAAAGGTAAGCTTTAAAATGGATGCCAAATTAAGATAGATGGGAGGAAAATGACATTTACTTCTTGTTACTGCACATTGTTTGAATTTGACCAAAGGCAAAAACAAAACAAAGAACAACCCTCCCCCCCATACACACGCACGCACGCACACATGTGTGCATGCATGGACAGCCAGCCATGTTCCCACCACCTGCCTTCCCTCCACACCTGGTCTGGTAAAATCTTACTTATCAAGGCTGGTTAATCATGATAATCATCATTATTATCCTAACAAAATCAGTAGTCCAGTGTATCCACTTCCAGACATCCTTTATATTCTTTTCCAAAGTATATAATTTAACTAAGTGAGTGGACTCTGTAAATAAAAGTAGCTAAAATATAAATATTAGGAAAACATGGCTAATGAGAACTCTAACCACATTATCATTTCCTGCCCTTGCTGTGTTTGGGATGATGGTTTCATCAGGGAAGGGACTGGACCGTCATCCCTGTTTATGCAGTTCCTTGCATATGAGTCCCAATGAAATCAGAGAATAAAATATGGTGGGAATGATACCTTTGCTTCCAGTGGGAATGGTGGCCAGTCCCAGCCAAAAGCAAGGCTTTTGCAAAGCTGCTCTATGACCACACCAGTGTACAACAAGTTTGGGTTTGGACAAAGTGGCATAGATCGAGGGAAGGACTGAATCTGGCTTATATCCATCATTTCCACTCTTGGCCTTAAATGATGGTGAGTGGCTATGCTGGAGATATGTCCTGTGCCTCAGGAATCTCTGCCACTCTGTTGTGGAAGGGACCCAGCCTGTTTCTGTGGATGCTGTTGAACAAGACAGATTCGCTCCTCTCAATTCATGACATCTTGCCAATATGAGGGGGTTTAAAACAAGGCAGAAAACCGCTAAAATTTCTTCAAATTCTTCTTCCTCCTGGTGGCCAGTGGCTCATCAGGGAGGCTTCAGACTGTGTCCTGTGTCAGCCTCTGGACACTCAGCCCCATGCCAAATCCCAGAGCACCTCCCAGCCTCGTGTGGGCCACAAGGGCTTTGTGGCTCTGGAGAGAGCCACCCAGAGCCAGCTGTGGCTGAGCCGTGTGTAACCAAGAAAAGGCAGTGCTGCTGTTCCCATACCCACATCTACCTGCCACCCTCGGGCTCCCTGGGCAGGGCAGCTGCCCAGAGCAGAGCGTGGGGGAAGAGGAGATGCAGAAAGATGCAGCGCTCAGCCCTGCCGCTGCACAGCAGCATGAGGTGTGTCCAAGGCTGGGATAAAGGGTAATCAAATCTTCTCCTCCCTCCCCAAGAAGCAGCAAGCTCTCCTAAGCATCCCTTCCTGGGTGCTGAAAATGTTTGTCTGACAAACGAAAACAAGAAGGAAAAATTACAATTGCTCATATGCTTTGTTCCAGCATGAAAATGTATTTTTCATTTCAAACTGAATGGATTCTGAGTTGAATCTGAGTAGAACAAACTAGACCCTTTTATTTTTTCATTTTGCCAAACTTGTTTTTAAATCACTCAACCGAAATATTTCTTTTTAATTTTTTTTTACCACAGCCTTGCCACTATAGCAAACAATTCCATTATTTGCATAGCTCTAATTGCAGTGATTAAACAAACACAGCAAACTCTGACCCTTCACAGAGCCTCATCACAGCCCCACAAGCCAGCTTGGTCTGTATTTTGTCAGCAGAGAGGGAGATGTGGCTTTGTATAGACTGAAAATAAATTACAGACTTTCTGGTATTTTTTTTTCCCCTCCAAACTGATACACTATCAGTTTCGACAATGAATAATTTTGCTGTTCTCTTGCTAGCAGGCTGAGAGATATCTCCCTATTGTGAACCTGGTAGAGTTTAAAAAGCATTTGGATTTTCAGTGCTTTGTTCACGTGTTATGCTTAAGTTGCAATCTCTGTTGCTGCTATTAGAGTAACGTGTAGGGTTGCTACTCTGTTAGTAATACCCATATTAACAGAAAGGAAAGAGACAAATATCTACATCTGTTTGGAGCTTTTTTCTGTCAAGGTGGTGGGTACCTGAAGACAGAGTTAAGGAAAATTTTATCTGGCTAGAGTTCCATCAAATAGGAACAAACAATTTTTTGGACATTTTTTAATGACATTTATTTATAGCAGGTAGCGCACAGGCGGCTGCTATTTCTCAGCATGCTGGAAGAATGTTCTCCAGATGGTGCTTGCTGTTTATGCTTTTATTCACTTCGCTTGAACACAGCAGCACTCTACACAAAACAGGGAAAATTGGAAAATAAAAACAATTGTGTTTTTACAAAGTGCCGTGTGATTTGCTGAAATGTCTGAGTTGACTGATGAGCCGTGCGTGGGGGCAGTGGGGGGGATCAAACCCACACAAACCCAGCCCCGCCTGGGTCACAGGCATGGCCCCTGCCAGGGGTGCACCCTTCTCCCCCAAAAAGGTGGGTTTGAGCAGAGCTGCTAATCCTGCCCTCTGTGTCTGTGCCTCTTCTGCCTCCCTTTTCCTGCACAGGGCAAATGTAGGAAAGGCTGTTATTTTAATGGTGATGTTTTTGTTGGGTTTTCTGTGACTGCAGCCCCAAGGTGGGAGAGACTCGAGACAAAGCATTTCATAAACCTTGCCTGTGCCATCATGTTGCTTCGGCCCCTAATCTCACTGAAAAGTATTAAGGCCTTTGGCTGGCCCACCTGAAAGCAATAGCTGAAGTCAAGCCTGATGCCCAAAGGGAGCAGCATGCTCCATGATTTCTGTTAGTTACAGTGGTGAAGATGGATAGGTATCCAAATGGTTGGCATGCTCTAGCAGGCTTTTGTTATGCAGTTTCTGCAGGACTACTCACACAAAACGTTCTCAGACTGAAAGCTTTAAATAAAAGACTCTGGAATCTAAATTCTTTTTTCATTAAAAAACCTTGGGAAAATTGGGATAATAACTCAATTATTTAAATTTATTTTTTTAAAAAACACCAAACTAGCCAAACAAACAAACAACCCCTCCCCCTCCAGGCAATCATAAAAATAGATACTGACAAGAAGGAAAATGGTATTTTTGTTATTTTTTTATAAACATATCTTAATGTATGGGTAAAAGAAATAAGTATTTCTCGCTGCTACTGAAAAAGATCAAGAAAATGACAAACCCACAGCACTTCAGGGCAGGTTTTCAAATACCAAAAAACATATACCAATTTTAGACTTTGGAACGGGACATGATTATTATTTCTTTGAGAACAGGAGCCTTCAGATTCCTTCGAAATCTAGTTTAAAGCCAGCAATACTTTTAGTGAAATTAAATTTCAAGAAATTAATGTGTGAACAGCTCAACTGGTTTTGGGGTTTTCTCTGGTAAGTGGGCAGTGCTGCACAGCGCTTCAGTTCCTCTCCTTTGCCTGTTACCCAAGAGACAGCCCTTTCCCAAGCAAAATTCTTGCTCCATCAGCTCCATGCTGTTTATCTTCTGTTGCTCCCTTGGCAGTTATTATTTCTTAATGTGTTAATTGTAGTTCCTGGACCCTTGTGTGTGAGGGTGTGTAATGCTCATGGTAATGATGCCGACACGTTCTCTGGTTCCTGGAATTGCAGAACGAAAAGCTGAAATATGGTTTGGGCATAGAGCATCCAGTAAGAGAAGTCAATTAGAAGAATTCAAATAGCGTGACAAGAGTAAAGTGGGTAATGGGGAAGAGTAGGCATTGGGTTGGGGTGGGGGTTTTTAGGCTTATTCAGTTACTATTCCTTCTATGGCTCCAGCTTCGTGTGATATATATATATTTTAATTAAAACGTGAATTATGTCACTTGCTTTCCACCTTTTAACAGTATTTCACAGTAAATTTCATTCCTAATAGCAAGTAGTCAGGGGTAAGGAATGACTTTGCTGAGTGATGGGGATTGTTAATTATTAAAAAGAAACCTATGGATTTGAAACAAATTAGACCTCATTAAGCCTAGGTCTATTTCCACATAGACCAGCAGACATGAAAAAGCCCATCTAGGAACATGAAAAATCCCACTTTTTAGCTGATGCATCCCTAGCAGCGAAGCTCCTGGGCTGGTGTGGGGTGCATTTGCTTGTTTGGTTTGTGACAGAGGTCCTTGGTCTCTGATCTCAGTTCAAAACCCGTGACTCTCTTGGATCTTTCCCATTTCCCTTCCACTTCTTCCATCACCCCCAGCCACCCCAGCCCACCTGCACAGAGGACTCCCACCTCCCTCTGGAGGGGGCTGATGGCCATCAGCAGCTGGAGCCCACCCGGCTGGGAAGGCCAGTGCCTGGACAATGTTGGAGTGGACCATATTGGCTGCTCGGGGTTCAGTGAAAGGAGAAACACAGGAAAACTCCTTTTCTCTTCCTTGGTTTTGGAGGGCAGGAGGATCTTTGACTTGTACCATGGAGTTTTCTCCATGGCTAGGCTGACAAACTCTTAGGATACATTTATTTGTTCCCGTTTACAAAGGCGGGGCTGGGGTTTTTTTCTTATCCAAATTCATCTGTGACTCTTAAGTTGTTTGTACTTAGAGCTTTTCCATGGGACTTTAGCAAAAATCCAAAGGGCTGAAGTGATTGTTGGAGACTACCCTCAAACCTGTGTAACCACACCATGTTTTAAACTGCTTTTTTGAAACTTTTTGAAGGCAATGGGTGTGTGCATCCACAGGAGGATCCTAATAAAGAGAGTGAAAGGTGGCCTTAAATGATGGTTTTTATTGTATGTTCACAGGCATGCCATGTATGGGCTTTGCTGTCTGGCTGAGACATCCCCCAAATCTTCTCTGGCATTACAGGCAGTGACACGTTCATATCAGGAGAAGAAACGCCCATTCTGCTGGCTAGAAATCAGCAATAACGTTTTGACATCTGTGCAACAGTTTAAAATGAATTATTCAGCACATAGATCCTGCTATTTGAGCAGCCAGCACATCTCTGCCCATTTACTACTGTGAGTCCATGGTGCAGATATCATTGATGCCAGTGGGAACTGAGCACATGGGCTGGGGGTAGGTTTTGGCCCATAGCCTGAAACAGCATTTGACAGCACCCCTGCAGAGCATGATAGGAATAATCTGCTTTGCCACCAGCAAAAGAACGAAAGACCATGCCAGTCTCTTTCTTGAACACATGTAGATCTTAAGAATTAAAGAAAAGATCTTAAGAATTAAAGCAATAATTAATTGTTTGACTGTTTGAGTTTTGCTTTAAAGAGATTGGCATGTAATTGTGATTAAATCAATGTATTGCATATGATTCTCCAGCAGCCCTGAGCATCTCTTGCCTACTGGGAGTAGAGCCTGAGCACAAACTGGCAGCAGGTCCAGGCCATTCTCCAGCTTCTGCCAACTTGAGGGTTTAAAGTGAAGGAGTATCTAGTCCCTGTCAGCAAAAAAAAATTCACAGGATTCACGATATCAGCAGCATCTGATTTGGAAAAAACAAGCTGAAGTGCTGTAAGAACACACTTTGGGGAACTGCAGATGGGGAATTGGGAGGAAACAGACAACACCAGCACGCTCCTTCCCTACTCAAGATAGATATTGAGAGAAAGCAGACATTTATCTTGTGCTTAGCTTTCTAATTCAGCAAGGTCATCTGAATTAAAGCAGTGTATGTGTGGTGAGAGTCTAACATCTGTTATTTCACAGAATGTCTGTTCCCTGTAGCTTTATTTTTAAAAATAAAATGCAGAACGCAGTATGGAAATGTTCTATGGGTTACTGTCCTTTCCTTACCCTTCTTTAAGAACTATGTTGTAGCTGTCCACTGATGGTTGTCTCACAGGTGAAAATTCAGGAGCACTCAGATAGCATTGCAGTGTGCAGCAATACCATCTGCCCATCACTGTCCATGTTTTTCAGGTAGCTAGCTAAAAATGCCTCAATTTCTACCTGCTTTTCCATTTATGTGTAAGAAGTAATACCCTTCTGTGGAAGGAGCTCAGTGCTGTACATGAAAAGGCAAAGACATATTATCCAGGTAACTGTAAAACGAATGGCTGGTATAATGAAAGTTAAGCAAATCCTTACGTCCCCTGAAGTCAGTAGAATTTGAGCATATAAGTAAGTCTTGCTTGCAGTAAGGGTATATCCTCTGATAGGAGCACTGTAGCTGTAAGCTTTTTGAACCCCTTTGTGTGTATGGCTTTATTTTCAGAATCCCCAAGAGCTTTGCAATTAGCTGAGAGATGTGAAGTTGTGCTGCGTACCATGCAGCAGTGTGTACCATGCAGCAGTGCTGGGTGCTCAGGTGCGGTGCTTCGGCAGGAGGTGGGACCTGGCTCCCTCAGCCGGTCCCTGACGGGAGCAGTTCTGCAGCTGCTGCTGGGCTGGGGTGTGCAGCCCTATGTCAATACATTTTTGTAGGGACTAAAGTCTGTTCTGGTTTTTGTAGGGCTGCCATCACCAGTGTGTCTGAACCTTCTTGCTGTCTTTGGTCCGCTCACCATCGCTGTGCTCCCCCGGGGCAGGAGGACGTTGTCCCCCATGGGCAGGGAATAAAAGAGGCACAGAGAGATGTCAAACTTGACTTTAATGATTATTTTTGTGTCAGCATATGTGGAGACATCTCTGGGGGAGGGTTCCAAACCTCCTGTCTGCATAGTTTGGACCCTGTCTGCTGTTACAAATTTGGTCCAGAGTGGCACCATGTGGGAAGCTCATGAATGGGGCCATGGATGTTTGTCTCCCCTGTGTCAGAGCAGAATTCGAGGGTGTGCCTTGCTGGTGTAGATGTGGGATGGTGGGGGAAGAGGGGAATGTGCAGTCCAGAAAAACAAGGAGTGGGGTAAATAGCTCGAGTAATGTATGTATGGGAGTAAAGAAGGCTACCTGGGTTTCTTGCCACTTGATTGGAAGGATGTGTGTAGCCTGTGTGCATTCATTAATTAGTGATGCAGTTGCTCCATGCTGGTACCAATAAAACCTTAATAGTACATGATACCAGCCTGTGATTGCTTCCTTTTTTCCACATCTCCTTGTGAGGATGTGTGTATATCAGTGCAGCCGAGCACTGCGTACAGTGTGGATGTGCTGTGGCTGCCTGCACAAGAAAAGGACAGTAAAATAATTCAGCGGGTTATTACCTCCCATGTGATTTTTCCAAGTGTTTATAAAAGGATCTTTGATATGCAGCACTCTCTAATGTGCACAAAATAACCAGCGTTGTTTTCTTTCAATTTCCTGAGACATACTAATTCTTAAAATGGCTCCTGAGCAGGCTTTCCTAGGTACGTGTAGCAGCTGCAGCCTGATGGTTTAGCAACAACAACAACAACAAAAAAGGCTGTCCCTAGTTTTTTTTTTTTTTATATGCACATTGTGCAGCTTTTCAAGCAGTGCATCAAACACTGCTGGCTGGAAATTTCCAGGCCCATTTCCTTCTGCCTGGTGCATGCTCATAAAGCAAGGTTGTCTGTACAGTCTGTAGCTGCAGTACTGCAGAAAGTCAATAAGGAGCTGACCACCTCACCTCCATCAAAAGCAGTTGAGAAGCCCTGCCTCATCTGCCTTATTAAAACTGCACTTGACTCCTGCAGAGAAACCTAGTTGGAAACCTTGAAGAGGAGGGATAGAAAAGGAGTCTGAAATTGCAGTGAGTATTCTACAGCTAGGTCTTGCAGTAAGGTTAAAGAGTGCATATTGTGAAATAAAACAAAAAGGCAATTTCATTTCAAAAAGGAAAATGCCTGAATTTAATTCAATGAACTTCTGATTTTCCCGCCTGCAATACAGCACAGAGATATGATTAGTTATTGTAGCAATGAGTAGATTTAACTAGCTCCCTAATGGATTTGTATTTTGAATTTAAATATGTATATGCCTACCTATGCATGTGTGTTTATGCCTGTTATATGCATTTGTGCAGGAAAAGGCATGATGTAGAAATAGATGCCAGAGATAGAATTAGTAATGCAACATGTCTTTGAGTATGTGTTTGAAAGGATGTTTGGGTTTTTTCTCCTTTCCTTTATGTAAGAGTAATTGATTAAATATTTGCCAAGCTTTCAGTAGTATCTACTGGGATTTATCACCCTCACCTTCCCCAGGTGTGCCAGCTTTTTTTCACCTTGAAATGAAAAAAGAGAGAACTTTAACAGAAAGATCATTGCTTTAGCTTAATATTGTAAGATTTCAGAGATTGAATTTTCTGATAGTAATGAAATGAACCCTGAGTTGTGCCATGAATTTGATTGCAGTTAATTTGATTTTTGAGATGCTCAACAAAGCTTGCCCATTAGCTTTAACCTCACATACTTTGGATTTGTACAAACTGGTATTTTTATGTGTGTACGGGTAGAGATTACGTGGAAATCTCTCTCTGGTGGTTCAGTTGTTTGTAACAATTACTGTCACTGAGTACTTACTAACTATAGGGCTACTGGAAGTAGTATCCATTGAGTTGTTGACCAGTAATGCTGCTATGTTTATTGCTTTTGTGGTGTGGGGATAGTTTTCCTTTTCACAAGGAAAAATAGCGCTGAACATCTCAGCCAGGAGACACACGCAGACTCCATCCTGCAGTTTTTTCCAGTTCTCACTGATCTTAATGAGCCTAGTCATATGAATAGCAGTGACTCTTGTCAGAAAGAAGTTTTTTTGGCTGAAACCATTTCTGTTTATGTGATTTGCCTCCTCAGACTTCAGAGTGAATGTGCTCTTCTTGCTAGTATTTGCCAAGAGGTAATAGCTGTGGGGTGGGGTATTCCCCAAGGTGGTCCCAAAGTCTGGCCTGTTCTTCCTACATGATTTATTCTCAGTCACTAGTTGATAAGATGGTGGAAGATGGCCTTTTATATTTATGTGTATATAAATAATACCAGCCACAGATACGAAACTATTTGGTGATGTTGGAAAACAAAAGACATGAGGCTACAGATAACTGGAATAGTGTTATGGTTGATCGTGTGTGGGAAAAACAGGAGGGGAATTCTGCTGCTGGGAGAGGATCGGTCACTATAGGGAAAAAAATACAGAGGGTGCAGTTTTCAGAACAGGGGAGAAACAAGACCAGGGAGGGAAGAGATGAGTGGCAGGGGCATGCAAGTTGGGAGTGATGCCAGAAGTTCTCCAGGCAGTGGGAAAAGGGTTGAGCTGCCAAGAAGATTACTGCCATGAGCTGCTCCTGGGAGGTCCTGTGAGCAGGGGGTGCAAAGTCTCAACAGAAGTCAGGGGATATATGACTTTGTGATGTGTGGAAGGGGAACTGCCCATAGATGGAAAAAGGGTTGGACACATGACTGGAAAGAAGGCGTTTCGTCTGGATCTGTGCCACCCAAGTACACGTCAGGCACTTGCAGAGCCAGGAACCAGGCTGTCTCCTTCCAGCTCCATCATCCTCAGCAAACCTGCTGGAGGTTCATTTTCTGGCCCTAGCACAGAGGAGCCTGGGACAGCTCTGCTCCTCACTTGAATGCTTCTGTGTCTCGTGGAGGGCTCCTGGAGGTCATGGTGGGCTGCTACAGGAGCAAGACCAGGGCATGTCCCAGTCCCTCCCTGTCCATGTGAAATAATCTGGCCTGGGTGGAGTGGAACACTCACACCAGGGCTGCTCTGAGAGGCCCCCAGTTTGACAGGGCGAGGGGCCAGGTACCAGGGCGTGCCTTTGCAGAGAGCTACTGTCCTTCTGCAGGATGCTGGCATGCCCACACCTCTGCAGCATCTTCTTGGATCCTGCCAAGTCACAGTCCAGCAGTCTCCCTTTCTGACTACATGGCAAGGAGAGGTTTTGTTATTCACAGCTTACTGTTTTAGAGGGTTTGAGTTTTTTCTCAAATTCTCTTCCCTCCATTCTGCTTTTGGTGGCAATCTGAAGGCAATGTGTGCAGTTATTTTGGTCAGAATTAGGCAAACCCATTCAGCAGCAGAAGAAAGGGGGAAAAACATTAAAAGAGAAAGCACTGATGACCTCACCAGAGAGTCCCATAATCACAAATTCAGCACAGAAAATTGAGGGAGGGGGCAGAAACCTCTTTCTCTTCAGGGCATGTTGAAACACAGTGCCCTGGAAATGCTCAGGCAACAGAGACCATTATGCCACCCTCTTGGCATGGAACTGCCTGTTCATTCCAGCTGTTTTGCTTCATGGTGAACAGGTGGACAGTGTTGTATCTTCCATGAGAATCTATATCCATAGGCTCCTTGCTACCAGCCTGCACCTGACACAGTGGAGACATGGGTCTGCATGTTCCCCCTGGCTGAGGCTGGGAGCAGTGTGAATCCTCATCAAAAAGGATGATACAGCTTCCATACTGCCACGAAGTTAGATTAATTCAGAGGCAGCATGTCTGGTGTCTTTCAGCCAATGCTAGCCAGAAAGGAAACAATTTTACACATCAGCAATTTTTTATGATTAATAATATTATCCTGCCTTAATTGAAAAATGGGCTGGTGCCCTCAAGAAGAAATTAAGCTGCAGGAATTAGTATCTAACCTCTTTATGATGAATGTATTTTTACACACTGTATATTACTGGCAGTGCTTTTAGAAAGAATCGTGCCGTGTATCGTAATAAAAAATTGTCCTGCATTGTTTGTAGTTGCGTGGCACCATTCTGTCTGGCTGACTTGGCTTTAAGAGCCTGAACGCTTGGGAAAAAGCAGTGTGAGGATGCTGAAATCCTTTTAAAGGGAATTTATGTACAAACAGGAGGATGATGTGTAGGCTCTGAGCTCTGCTATCAGTTGTTATTGCTGAGAGATATTCACAGAGAGTCAATGCCAGACGGAACATTAGCCATTGCTGGCCTCAGTGCTTTCGTGGGAAGTCAGTCATAAAGTCGGTGAGGGCTCCTGTTTGTGGGATTTTTAAACACCAGTGAATCATTTTACGTAATAAAGCAGTTGTCATTGGGTGAGTTTGTGTAAAGGTCTTTGTGAACCACTTTTTACCAAAACAAAGCTTCAGAAGGAGAGAGAGGCGATGCTGAAGGACAGGGAGATTTGTTATGCCGAGGAGAGAGCTAGCAGTTGGACTCTGCTGAGGTTTGCCAGGCACCCAGTGGGAGCAGGGAGCTGTCGCCTGTGTCTGCCAGTCTGCCTGCAACCACGGGTGGTCCTGGAGACAGGGCCAGTCATCACTTCAAGGCATCAGCTCCTTCCACGTGTCCTGGGACTTTGTCTCGTGTGGAGCAGGCAAAGAATCCAGGATTAAAGAAGATGACAAGGTCTAGGTCTCTCAGTTGGACAGCTGGGGACAGAACAAAGTCAATAAAACTGCTTTCAACTATACTGCTGCCCTGGCACCATCCATGTCTCCTGCAGGTTTCTTGGAGGACCATCACTTCAGCAAGAGACTCACATATAATGTGATGGGTTTCAAATGCCTTGTTCCCCGAATATAAAACACTTAAATCAGCTCTCATCAACTTAGATATTGCTTACCGAAACAATGTTGTGTGTCAAATGTCCCTGGAAACACATAGTGAAACACAGATGTCTGTGGTGGAATCACTGGTGCTTTCCAGTGTCTCTGGGCAGAAGGCTGTAAGGATCCTCCTCCTCTTCTCCATCCTGGAATAGAGGGAGGATCCTCTCACTATGGAGAAATATGTACTTGGGTGGTGGCATCTTTCCTGGAGGGAAACCTGCCCACAGTTTGGGGCTGTGTAGGGAGGAGGAGGGTCTGGGCAAGGAGCCAGGAGTATCTGTGGACAGAGGCTTTGTAGGGATGTGTGGGAGCACAGTGGGAGCAGCCTGGGCAAGGCTGTCCTTCCCTGCTCCTCCTTGGCCACAGCCCATTGGACTGTGCCTGCCGTGGGCACCCCAGGATCCTCCCAACCCTACTGAGGGGCAGCGGTGGATGGGCTGGGGCTGGCAATGTTTCCCTGGTGCCACACTGCTTCCCTGCTGTCATTGCCTGCGTAGGCTGGTCCTGGAGCATCCTCACACCCATTCTTAGGCATCTCTAAATTTGTAGCCAAGGTCTTCTTACTTACCTCTTCCTTTGTGTTTCAGCCAGGTCCCTATTAAAGCAGACAGTGAGGAAGTCTGCATTAAAATGCTTCCTTCCATCCGTCTGTCCTCCCCTCCTCCCAGCCCCATCCTCCTTGTCCCTGGAGGAAACACTCATCTCTGCCAAGATCCTGCCTCGCAAAAGTAAACAATATGAAATTACAATAAAATGTTTTGATTTGCTGGGTCTGACATTCAGAAGCTGCACAACAGAAACTTACAAAAAAGGATTTTCTATAGATAGCCAGTGTGAGAAAAAAATAAATCTCTCATATTGGGTATTATTCAGATCTAAGCATCAGGGCAGCATGAATGGGGAGCAGAGGATTTTGTTGCCAAACCTGAAGGTTCTTAGGAGGTTTATGCTGCAGCATCTGTCAGCAGCTTTCTGCCTGGCATCTGCGGGTGACTGGCCTATTGCACAGTAATGTCAATATTTGGGACTCTTGTCTCTGTGTGTGTATATGTACTGTTGTTGCTTGATGCTTTAGGACTGGGTAGTGTACTGAAAGCCCTCAGAAGGAAATAGATGAGCTGCAACTTGTTTCCTCCAGGGCTCTTCCACATAACTCAAAAGAAGACAAACAGAAATGGAGGTGTAATCCCTGGGAGATGAGCTTCCTTGGGCACTTGTCAGTTTAGCAGGCTGAGTAATCTGCGCTGTCATCAAGATTTGCGTATTAGCTGTAGTGAAGCTAGTTGGTTTTGACATTTCATTAGGGAAGTTTTCCATAGTTTTTCATCCTCAGTCTCGGGGCTGTAAATTATGGCTGCTGTAGCTTTGTTATGCTTACACCTTCTAACGTTTATGCAAGTTGATGCTGGGGCTGCAAACATCTTATCTGCTGAGGATTTTTTAAATCATTGCTTGTTTATGAAAGACTAAGTGGGTCAAAGGCTAATTTTGGGAAAGATCCGCTTTCCCCAGTGCTAACCAATACATTTTCCTCTGGGTATCGTAAGTTACCCAACTGTTATCTCTTGAAATGGGGATAAAAGCAAACACCATTTATCCTATAATCTGCAAATATTTTGAAAAGTGAACTGGGATATCAATAAAAGGGCTTATCATCAAGGTCTTGTGAGAACTCTTAAGGGCTTTTTTTTAGAAAGCAAAATGTTAAATTTAGAGACAAGAACTGTGCAGATGAGGAGGGAATATGTACAAGTGACAGCATTGTAAATTGTCTCAAGGATTCAAGGGGCTAGGGAAGGACACTGTGTCCTGAAGTCACTCCTTCTTAGAGATGTCTCTGCTGATAAGTGCCAGTTGCTGTTCCTTGTGACAGTGATCGAGGGGGACAAGGCGAAGGATCACCCTGTGGGCTCCTGCAATGGTGAGCAGAAATGGGGATGTGGCCTGGTTTATTTATGAGAGCTGGACGTGCCCTCACTCTTCCAGCTGCTGCAGAGGACAGATCTGTGTCCTTGGAGCTCCAGTGGCTGTCCCCGTTATCCTCTCCTTCTGGAATCCTTTTTCAGGGGCCCCCTCTGAAGGGTTGGTGCCCTGAGGGCCAAGGGTGTGGGCTGTGTGAGCCTTGGCCAGTGGCCTGTGTGAGCTGTGGGCTGTGTGAGCCATGTGAGCCATG
>VZSR01000920.1:1377184-1507601 GCA_013398615.1 Brachypodius melanocephalos
TGTGTGGGCTGTACGAGCCGTGAGCTGTACGAGCCGTGGGCTATGCAGAATGTGCTGCAGGGGCATCACTCTGGGGGCAGCCAAGAGTGGAAAAAGACATTCAAGTCGGGGATCAGCAGGGACACTAGGCTCCAATTTTTAGACAGACATCCTTGTCCCTCTCCGACCACGTGTTGTATCCTCTCTTTTGCCTCTCTCTGCCTCGCTGGTGCTGTCTCACATCCTTTGCTTCCCTGTCAGCCTCCTCTCCCATAGATATTGTCGGCAATGGCGTGTGGACTCTGGCACCTGAAATCCAGCTTAACACACTGCTTTGCTCTTCTGTTGCAAAACCATGAGTGAAAGGCCAAGTTTAAAAATTATTTACTACTCCCTATTCCAGCTGAAAAATATAAATTGAGTCAACGTAAGTGTTGGAACATGTGTCTTACGGCTCCAGTGATTTATCCATCTATTATGTCATTGTAAACTGAAGGTGAAGTTACACCTTCCTAAGTCTGGGATAACAAATGATTCAGCTGAACTTCCGCTGGGTACTTCTGTTTTAATTACTTTCAGTGGGAGAAAAGGGTACAACCAGTAAAAATGTCTTGGACTGGGCACCTTGAACTGCATGGGTTGGTTTGGGATAAATCAGCAGTTCTGTAGCCTGCATTCCTGTGAGCCAAAAAATGGAGAAATATTAAAAATATAAGTTTGTGTGTGTATATGTGCCCATGTGGACATACAGACATGCTGTTCCTGTAAAAGGTAAATATCAATTCTGATTATCTTAACATTGATGTAGCAATTTAGAAATAGCTTTCCAAAAGAAGGTGTCTGCAGTGTTACATTTACCAGCATAATGAAATCGGACAAGTTTTCAATCCATAAATCACAGTACAGTATTTGCCATTTCAATTTCTATGCTTGTACTGAGCAAGCAACACTATCCAAGGAATTTTATTAAATCAAAATAATGAAATTGAAAATCTGTATTGACTCTTCTTTGAGTCTTTCATGTTCTTTTGTGCTTTGACTTGGGAATATATTTTTGGTTTCTCAGACTCTATTCCCAGAGTTACTTTATTTCTCAGGTTGAACGCTGTCTGTCAAATCTTACAGCCTTGTGTCATAAATCTCAGGATACTCTTTGTGGTGTTTACTGGCTGCTGCATAATATACATTTTCTAATAATTTTCATTATTGGGGTTATTTGAGAATTTGAAGCACAAAGTGAGTCCAAGCAGACCACAGAAATCTGTGGCTTCAAGGCAATGATAAGAAATTTCTTAATGGCTTAGTAAGAGACAACATAAGTTTAAAGTTGATGGTTGGTCATCACAAGAAATGCTATTGCTCAGGAATTGCTTCAGTGTAATATTCTTTCCTTCTAGAAGGCAAACTGCAGAGGGATTTGTGTATGGGATTGACTGCAGGCAGAAAGTAGAATTTTTTTTTTCAAAAGCTTTTAAGCATTGTTCTCAATATGTTTTCATTCCACACAAATGCAGTTCCTGCAATTTTAGCTGAGAACAGGTTTGCAGCTCACACTGTGGAGATGCCCTGGGACTCCACTGCTTGCCAGTTGCATTGTTTGAGCATTCAATCCAAGTCAGACCTTCAGAGCAGGATTGTGGGGAGCCCATGGAACATGGTCTGCCCAAGTACACCTGTAAAAGAGCATGATCTGCCCAAGTACACCTGTTTATATGATCTGGCTTTCTGTGGTATGATCAAGACAAGCCTGTTCTTCTGCAGCTTTCAGAGTTACGAAAATAGATCACTTCCTCCGTTGTGCTCAGAAGAATTTTTCATCCATCTTTGTCAACTGTTTTAAAGACACAGTAGATATCCCTCAAGGAGTCTTAATTTCTGCAAGATAAGGGCACTGCACAACAGCTCTTTATTTGCCCCTGCTTTCTGTATCTTCCCTAACAAATTCAGTTTTCCACCACTTCTGGTGTTCTCTGCAGCTTCATTCATCTTTTCCCTTGGGTCAGCAGCTCCAGGTTTTCTTCTTCCATTCACCTCTTCATCTTTTCTACATATTTTTGTTGGGAGGGGCTGGAGGAGAGTTAGTTGGTTGGTTGGTTTTTTAGTGCCCAGAATTTTGTGTCTTGTACCTTGCACCATCTCCACTTTTCACAGCAGCTCCATGTGCATCCCCAGAATTGCATTCCCCAAACTCTCTGCTGATGCCACATTTCCATGTGCTACCACTTCCTTCCATTGCAGCTAGTCCTAGGAATAAATCATGAAGCATATCAGCATAGTGGCCTTTCCTGGGAGGATGGGTGAAGTTTGAGATGAGTGGTGGTGTTCTGCCAGAAGGCGTTTAGTGACTGCTATCAAGTGGTCCTTTGATCTGGAGATAGCCCAGAGGTCCCCACAGTTCTGTGATACAGATGTCAGAACTCTGCATCCTTCCCTCTCCTTTTGCTCTTTGCTTCAGGTTTTTGGGGCATGCTCTGGTCTCCACAGGATTGGTGTCTGACCTGCTTTCAAAGGTATCTGCATCTCTGGGGTTGATCCAATACAGCTCTCTGAAGCTGTTGCACCAAAATCCCACTGAGCTGAATGTAGGGCTTCACAACCCATGGGACCTGATGTTAGAGCCAAATGTGTTGTCCCATAAGGACCAGCAGCTGACTTCCAAGGCACTTGTGTAGAAAGTGGTGATACCTGCTTGCACAAACCCCAAAACAACATTTAATTACTTCTTATAGCCCTATTTTTAAGGAAGGGGGTTCCAGTGATCTGAGATCATCTGAAAAATGGTGTGGCAACCTGATCTGGTAAACAGGCTGAAAAACACGTTCACATGCTAGTGCTCACTCATCAGCACAATGATTGTCTCTGGGTTAATAATAGCTTCCTTTTTTCTTCATTTATCCCCCAAATTTACCCTCTAATGGAAATCATGCCTGTCACATGTTTAAAACAGATTTTCTTCACTGTGTGTATGAAGGAAGGTAAAGGAAGTGATAAATCTCTAAAAAACAATATGATGAAATAAATCCTCTCTTACTAGGGGGCTAGATATCGAGCTTTTTACTCCTTTGGAGTCTTGATCTCTAGCTGGCCCTGCTGTGACTATGGGATGACTGCTGCTGCAGCAGGACTTGAAATGCCAGAAACTGCCCTCTTGCAGTCACATGGGAACCACAAAACCTGAAGCTGTAGATCACCATATCCACTGAATAACTGGTGTGTTGTCTGTCAACAAGGAATAGATTCAAGGAACTGAAAAAAAAAAAAACCCAAACAAAAAGCAACTCCCAAAAACCTGATAAAAATTGGCCGTGTTTGAAACTAAGTAAGTAAAAACTTGCGGGTTTTGAGAATTTATGTCTTTCCTTTTCTTGCCTTCAGTAATCTGAAGAAAATCCATCACCCTTCCTACCTGCCTCTGACAGAAGAAATATTTTATACTTAGTTATTTCCCTCTGTTAGCATCTGATCGATAACAGGATCAAACTGCTGACTACATGCTCATTCCTTTCCTCCCCATGTTGCTGCCCTTTGGATATGGGGAATACCTAACTGAGGATCAGAGTGATGCAGCTGCTGTGTCCTAATGTTTCTGTCCCACCAGTACCCTACTGATGCAAAGGCAGTTGTTCGGCTTTCTGCCGTGCACACCATGGGACAGGTTGGGGTGGGTGCTGAACTTCTCATCCCACTCCAGTGCAGTGTCAGGCGTTCTCTGGCTGCGGTTCAGCAGCAGCAGTGATGGTTATCTCCCAGCCTGACCTCCTCCCTTGACCAGAAGAAAGGGAAAAGAGGAGGAAGGCTTTTGTTCTTGTGGGATGAACCACTCCAGCAGCAGCCACAGGATGTGGAGCGGATGCTTTCTGCTTGCAGTCCTCCCTGTTCTGTGGCAGACAGGATTCAGCTAAAATAAACCAGTGTTCCATGAACCTTTGAAGTGCTCTTGTCTTCTGAGTCACTTCCCTGTCACTGATGGACAGTGTGATGCTGAGGGATGTTGCCTTGTATCACACAGATGTACTCAGCCATTCAGGCCATTCAGCCTCCCACTTAATTTCCCATGTGAGTGGCAGCTTTGCGTTTCCTGACCAACATCTTCCTCAGGGTGTTTTCCAGGAGAGTGGAAAGCTAGAATCATTGGAAATGCACAGAGCCTGGTGCCACTTGCGGCCTCTGTACATCCCTCCCTGCTCTCTCTTTGCAGATTATTTGTCTTAGTAGAAGGATCTGGGAGCAGTGCCATCAAAGCAGGTTGTCTTCTCTCCCATCTTCAGTGGCTGCCACTGTGCAGATAGCAGTGTGGCCTCTCGGGGCGAGCTGGCACACACACCAGCAGTGCTCCAAGTGAGCCAGACAGACCGCCACAATCAGGAATCACGTTCTTTTTCTTGTTTTGACATCATACAACAAAGAAAATCCTAATGTTGTAATGCTCTGGGTTCTCTTTTCTCTCCCTGAAATTGCCAGTTACATGAAATAGTTTGTGATGAGTCCAGAAACCTCCAAAAGCCTAAAAGCTCCTTTTGAATGAAATTGCCTATAGGTCTATTTTCTTCTTGAATCAGTCCAAAGACTTTAATTTGATTATGTTGAGATCTTTACCCTCCAAACAATATAATTCTTTTATTTTTAATTAAAGAATTTTTTTCCTTGGTGCTAGACTGATTCTAAACTGGCTTCACTAAATCTTCTTAGGCTGTAAGTAGCAGTGACCCAGATAAACACATTTAAAAATGCAACTACAGAAACTACAGTATGTTGCCTTTGTAAGACACAGCAAGCGAAAGACTAAAATAGTTCTGTACATTTACAAGGATAACAAGTACCATTATATCTTTAAAAGCAGATTCACAGACCAATTTAAATTTTTCATATTACATGTACAAATCTGTGTGAAACAAGTGTTGCTTACTTTGGAGTCAGAAACTTAAAAGTTACGAAGAGGCCAATGGAAAAAAATTGCTTTTTCCTTTTGTAAAGGACCTTTTGCATCATGACAAGGCCTTTTGAAAAAAGAAGAGATAACTGTGTTTAGGAATGTATCATAACACAGCCACGCTGTCAGGACCATATAGGCAACCAGGATTAGGTTGCATTTCTGTTTTCCCCCGTGCCTGATTCTGCAGCTTTAGGGGCATTTTGATGTAAAGTCTGGGCTCTGGTTCCAGCCAAACCTAACTGGTGCCCACCAGCCACTTAACACCAAGGTCTGGAGAAGACAGCTGTATTTCACTGGCTGTCTCAAGGATGTGGCCAAAGGTCTTCATTTAACATTATAAGCCAATTTTCTAGGGTCCTAAAATTTGGTTGATGAAGTAAGGGGATACTGCCCCTTGTTCCAGATGCACATTTTGTGTGTCAGTGTGTGACAAATGCTGTCCAGGATGCCCTGGTACCAACTTCACGCTGCTGTTGGAGTGTGCTCCAGCTACCTTGTTCAGATCTGATTGCATGTAAACACCGCTGCTCCAGGAGCACGTGTGATCTTCTCCTGGTAACTACTGCCCAAGTCATGACCAGCGTGGAAGGAGTAGATGGAATTCAGGAGTGTTCAGACTCAGCTCTGCAGGGTGGCAAGCACCCGTGCCTGTGGCTACTGGACAGGGAGAGCTGGGTGCTGGCAGGGCAGCCTGTGGGGTGTCCCTTGCACCCCATAACTTGGTGAAATGCAGACCTTTTCACCACTTTCAGTTTTGTGGGTTTTTTTAGACATTGGCGTCAGCTGTGTTTACACAAAAAAAGAAATATACGCTATCGGCAACAATTGGAAAATATACAACCTTTAATTAGCATTGAAGACACACAGAGACCTAATCCCTCCGTGCCTGTTTAGACAACTAAAACCAAACATGTGCTGGTGGCTGGGTCCTGGAGAAACCTTCACCCAGAGCAGGGGCTGAATTGTCCTTAATCACTGTAAGGACTGGGCAGGGTTTACCGGGTGTTAATTGTATTGGGTGTTTTGGGATCTTCAAAGACCCACGCCCCCCCTTTAATTTATTTTTGGTAGCAGTATGCTCTCCTGCTTACTCTGGTTTGCACTGAGCTGTAAAATTGCTATTGTCAGGCAAAAGTCAATGGATTTTATTGATTCTTCATGCTTTTGCAGCATTCTGGGAGAGCCTTTCCACTGGACATGGAGGATGCGGGGGGGGGGTGGCAAGATGGGTGTGCCCTGGGACACATTCACCAAGGCTGCATTCCACATGAAGCCATGGGTGCTGGCACTGACCTCACCAGAGAGGTCCATCTGAGGGCTGCCATGCCTCCAGATCACTGGAGTTAACCTACACAAAGTGTTTTCTAGGAAAGACAGCCCTTTCATTGCATCAGCCAGCCATGGAAATGCAAGTGGTTGTTGCAGCCTGACCTGTCCTTCCCATGGGGAAAACTGTGGATGCTGAGTTCAGGGCAGCTCTGGTGCCTTCTTGTTGTGGAGCACATCTTGACAAAGTTTATTATGGTCACTGTACCTGCCCTGGTGGCCACCCTCCCCAGTGCAGCCATGGTCAGCAGCTGTCTGCTTGGCTTCTTGAACTATGGACCATGACACCTTTTCAGGGGGGATTCAGCTGAGGTTGTAAAGGGTTTGTGCTCACCAGGGGACAGCTGTCTCCTCTGGTTTGGCTTGTGCTGCCCAGATGTTTACCCAGTTCGACCGACATTTTGGCACATGAGCATGTCCACTGACAGACAGTAAACACAGTGGGTTTTTCTTGGTTGCTGCCTTAGCTCTCAGGGCTTCTTTTGCAATCCCTGTAGTGGCATGGCTCATTCCTGCTGTGCATCTCATATTGCAGACGCCTCCAGTTTCCCTCAGCCACCATCCTGGGCAGAGACAGGCCAGCAGCAGCCCCTGGGAGCCCAGTGGCCTGGCACACACTGCTCCAGTACCTCACAGACCACCCATGCCTGCATGTGGGGTGCCTAGATAGGGCAGCCCAGCTGGAGCCATAGGGTTTCTTGGTGTAGTGTGGCACAGAACCATGTTTTCCATGCACCGAAAGGTGCAGCAGCCCTTCTGGTCAGGAACAGCTTCACCCCTTGAACATAGGGCAGCTGCAGAGACCAGATGCTGACTCTCCCACTGGACGGGATGAGGGAGAGCTTTTGCAAGGGCATTTGCCCACCCCCTTTGCCAAAAGTAGGCTCTTCAGTGAACATAGTTGTTTTCTTTAACACCCCACCAAGGAAATACAGAATATTTTGTACGTCTTGGGTGCTCTTGCTGTTTCTATCTGCAAGGGTGTAATTTTTATAGACAAGCTTGCTACCAATATAAGCATTTGCCTGAGGCAAGGGGAGCACATGTCGTTTCTCACAACTTACACAGGCTATAGGCAGTTTTTATTCCCTAAAGTTACTATATAATTAAAACTACTTCCTCCGTGTTTGCTAATCTCCCAGGCTCTGTTGAGCTTCTGTCAGGTGCTTGGAGCTGCAGGAGCTGCAATAGTTCAAGCCCTCAGTGTCCCTCCCTGTTCCCCTGGCCATACCCAGTGCACCCACCCACACTGAGACAGGGGGAGGGGGCGACTCACCCCGGGAACAAGCTGCTTAAGAGCTGACAGATGGGGATAGGGAGGGTTGGAAGGGCACGGGTGGCACCCCAAGGCTGTGCCCATTTACAAGGGTATGTTTGGTGTTGGCCCTATCCTAGTGGGAGTAGACATTGGTCTTGGTGCCAGCTCATTGTATACCCAGGCTGAGGAAGAAGGAGCGCGTGCATCGTCTGTGACACTGGTCCACTGTGGCATAGGCTCAGTGGGAAAAGCTGGTGCCTCGGGGAAGAGAGGACTCAAAATGGTTAAACCATTGGGAGTAGCAATGCTGTGGCATCCCCCACTCCTTACAGTACAAGAAAACTCTTAGGTCTGGCTACATGAAAAATGTATCAGGAAAATATATCACTGCCTGAAACAGAATATACACAAATCAGGGGAGACAAAAGTGCCCTCAGACCCCCTTGCTCAGAGCTGCCTCTCAGAAGGGCTTCTATGGGGCTGACCTTCCCCCCAGCCTGCTCTTACACTGCAGCTGTATTTGCATTAGTGCAGGAGACAAGCAGAAACAGCCTCAAGCCCTGTCCTCCTGTTATTACTAGAATAAGCTAGGACATGGTACAGCCATGGAGTTTTTTATTTGTGTTATTTGCTTGACTTTCCTAAAGGGAGAGCCTGTGAGAAGTATGTTCTTCCCTAATAGAGCATCACCTTACATTTTCATGGCAGACAGTCTGCTCTGTCTGCTGAGGTGGCCTGAAGAACCAAGAAGATTGACAGCAAAAAAAAAAAAAAAAATTAGTTCAGAACTGCACCAGTCTGCTGGCAGGTTTATTTGGGTTTTTTTCACTGTTAGTCTTGTTCTTCTTTATATTTTATTTCCTTTTCTTTGTTGTTGGTGGTAAAGGAATGAAGTTACCCGTCAACTTTCTTCTTCCACTGTCTATAATCCGTGTACCAAAATTCAGTCCTTTGAAGAACTGACTGTGTGAGGAATTAATGCCAGGCTGCAGCCCTGTGTGCCCTTACATGCTGGAGTGCAGGACCTCTTACATCCAGAGCTTCATTGCCATAGAGCAACACAATCTCACCAGGAGAGCTGAACCACAGTCATGCTGTGAACTGCATTGCTGGACTGCTTCCTGAGGCTGAGCTGAACAGCCAAATACAAAATCTCCCAGTCAGATTTATTGGAGTGGGCTGGTGATGTTCCCCAGAGGCCTTACGATCTATGGTGATGGATGGCGCTGCTCCATTAACGTAGTAGTCTCATCTGGGAAAGATGTAATTGTCGTTCTGCATCCCGCAGTTTCCCTAAGTTTTTCTGAACACGTAATAGCATACATTGCAGCAGAAATTACTGGTGAAAAATGCTGCAGTAAATATGTCAGGGGCTCTATATCCTACAGCAGCATGCTTCTCTTCGGGAACCACGCAGCCATCATTAAGATAGGGGAGGTGATAATAACAAAATTTGGTATAGCACACTCATCATGATGTATGTTCTCTCCAAACGTTTGATGGAAAAATACCGGTAGGACTGACCTTGTTTCCCCTTACAATAACATCTGCAAAATACGTTCATGTTGACTTGTTCATAGAATCAGGAAAATGCTGTTTACTTTTACCTGCAATAGCAGTACTATTTTTACAGCACTGGTTGCCCTGCCTGCATTTCCTGAAATGCAGCCCTTTTCCTCTGAGTAGTCTGAGTCTGGGCCCCTGATGACAAAGAGCATTATTACTTTTTTGTGTAGTCTTGGCGTAGTTTGGAATAGTCTCACCTCCACGCATTGGGAGCGGTTTGTCGGTCAAAGCTCGGATACCAAAGCAGCTGGAGAAGACTACGTTGAAGTGGCTAGAAGATCTTTGTTCATAGAGCATCAAGTTAGTAAAATTCAGACAACAGTCACACCTAGGCTGACTAGAAGTGCTCTGGCAGCAGAGAAACATGGTGAAGAGAGAGGAGAAGGCACACTGGAAGAATGCACCCACAAGGAGCGTGGCCAGCAGCTATTGTGAAAGAGAAGGCAGCCCTGTGCCACCTCAGTGAGGGTGCCCGTTCATCCTCATGAGTGGTTGCAGTGGTAAATGGAATCCAAACTGAGGTCTGTCCTTTGTGCTAGTCATGTGCCAAAATGACTGCTGCCCATGAGACTTTGCAGTCAAGTGGATGAGGCAAAAGGCACGACAGAAGTGCTTGCTTGTATGCATGTGCATGTGGGACATTTGTAAGCACTACAGGTAATGCAATTTATTGCAATCTGTAATTGCAGAGAGACCTCAATAACTTAGAGAGATGGGCAATCACCAACCATATGAAGTTTAACAAGAGCAAGTGCCAGATTCTGCACCTGGGACAGGGCAACCCTGTCTCTGTGCATAGACTGGGGAATGAGAGCCAGGAGAGCAGTGCCACAGAAAGGGCCCTGGAGGTCCTGGTTGATGCCAAGTTGAACATGAGCCAGCAGTGCCCCGGCAGCCAGGAGGGTCAGCTGTGTCTTGGGGCCCATCAGGCCCAACATTGCCAGCTGGGCAAGGGAGGGGATTGTCCTGCTCTGCTCTGGGGCAGCCTCACCTCGAGTGCTGGGGGCAGTTTTGGGTGCCACAATACAAAAAATACATTAAACTGTTAGAGAGTGTCCAAAGGAGGGCAACAAAAATGATGAAGGGTCTGGAGGGGAAGCCATGTGAAAGGCAGCTGAGGTCACTTGGTTTGTTCAGCCTGAAGAAGACTGAGGAGAGACCTCATTGTGGTCTTCAACATCCTCATGAGGGGAAGTGGAGGAGCAGGTACCAATTTCTTCCCACTTATGACCAGTGACAGGACTCAAGGGAATGGCCTGAAGCTGAGTGGCAGGGAGTTAGTCTGGTTATCAGGAAAAGACTGTGCGTCTAGTGGATGGGTACTGGGACAGATTCCCAGGGAAGTGGTCACAGCGCCAACCCAGACAGAGTTCAAGAATCATCTGGACAATGCTCTCAGGTTCATGGTGTGGCTCTTAGGGTATTCTGTGCAAGGCCAGGAGCTGGACTCGATCCTAATGGGTCCTCTTGAGCTCAGTATATTTTATGATTCTGTGATAACATGGATTGGTTGACTGAACAGTGGCAACTTCAGTGGCACTGAGATGCAACATGACATATTTTAAGTATTTTCTGTTATTTCCATACTACTTGTGGTCAGATCCATCTGTCAGAGGCATATTTCCCAGTTCAGTCTAGGGGCTTCTAGGAGGGCAAAATTGGTCATTGTTGAGAGGTTTTGAGGTTTTCTTGTTACATCTGTCAGAACCATCATGCTGCATCTCGTGCTGGTATTATTTTGAATTCAGTCAGAATTCATCTGACATCTCATGCATCATGGCATGGTGGAGAGAAGAGATCAATTCCCTTCCCCTCAAAGTCAAACCAGGAAACACTTGGTACAAATGCTGTGAGGAAAGCATGTGTATAATGATGTGAGATTCAAAGAAAAAATGCTGCATTTTTAAATCATATCACAGGAGTCTTACTTTTTCTGTCTCTTACAGAGAAAATTCTTGCAGTGGCTAAAATTTTTGCAAGGATGAAAATAAGGAGGCTTTTTTTTCTTGAAAGTTTTTTCCAGTCATACATTATGAGATAGGGTGATGCATGAGTGCTTGAAATCTGCTGCGTGCATACTTTCTGCTGAGGATTAGTGCCATTGTGTAGCTGATGAAATGTTGGCCTTGGCTTATAAAAGTGATGGGGAGGGAGAGAAGGAGAGTCAGTCTAATCTGAAACTATGAGGGTAAATTTGATATTGAAGTGGCAAGCTGATGGAGCATTTGGTTACTCATGCTAGTGAGGAAGGACAGAGCATTAAATAACCATATTTTGCACAGGGGGAGAGAAGATTCCTTTATCCTTTGGCTCCTTGGGCAGCACTCCAATACTCCTGCACCTTTGTATCTGCCTGTGCTCCCAAGTGAGACCCCATCCCACAAGAGAAGATAAGCTGATGAGTCTGTTGTTTATTGCCAGTTCTTCATTCTTAGATCTTCTCATTTGGGACTAATATCTGTGTCATAAGGGCCACCATGGGCAGCAGAAAGGGTTTGTCCCTTTCAGCCCATGATGGCAAGCTGGGTGGCACACACGTGTGGTTAACCACCTGCACGTCCTTACCTGTGTTCTTAGGCAAGAGCATTCGTATGTCACCAGAAAGGATCTGTGAGCTGGAAGGTTCAGTTTTTCACTTGGTTTTGCTTTTCTTCTCGTTATTTATTTATTTAAGCCAGGCTATATAAGGATGATGAAAGGCTATGTGAAAATGTGGCTTTCAGTTGATTTAAGATGAGTTACAGAAGTGTTGGAATTTGCTATTCTAACCCCATGGCTTTATAATAAAGCTGAGGTTAGCCCTATTCCAGCCCTGTCTACACCAAGAAAAAGTGGTTTTTGACTGGAGCTGGTGTGCTGTAAGGAGTGGTGGATGGGAAAGGGTTTGCAGTGAGTCTAAAGGTCTGGGTCTCTCAGGGCGGGTGTGTGCTAGTGGCACCTCATGTGATTTACTGGGTTTGAGCTGGTGAAGCTGGTTTACTCCTCGAGGGTGTAGTCTGGTGTGCTTCACTTTTGTGGCTAGCTGGGAGACAGACAAAGGGGTCAAAATGGTGTTTGTATAACAGGGAAAATTCAGATGTCCTGCCTGCAAAAGTGACATAGCAATTTAAGAACTGATTTTCAACTTTTCCTCACTAACCTGTTGGCTGAGATCTGTTAACACATCCATGGCAGGGTCCCTGTCCCTCTGAGCAGGAGCAAGACAATCACATGAGCAAGAAGAGATGGGCAGTGGATGGCAGCCTTTGCCACACTGATGCTCATCCAGTGCTGGAGAAGATCAAGTGGATGTGGTAAAAATATCTGTGCCTGGGATTAATGGAGAGAGTCAGGACAAAAAAGGGAGCCAAGTATCTCAGAGCAGTTAGCAAACCTCCACTGGGGAAATAATGAAGCTTTGAAGTAATTTCACTGATATCAAACTTGAAAATCCTTTGTAAGAACTGAGATGCTTTATGGGCTGTTTAATAAAGCACTTGACTGGGAAAGGAACAAATATTTTATTAGGCTGACAGTGAGTACTTTTTGTTTCAGGTTTTGGTGGAAGCAGGGCTGGCAATTATGTTTAATTGGTATCCTTTTCCTCTTGTTATCACTGGTGTATTGATTGCTAGGAAAACAAAATGCATGGGTTTTAAATTTTACTGTAAAGGCTCTCTTGTTTGTTTTGTTTAGCTCTGTGTACTCATACCAGCTCATTTTTCTTTGCCTCGCTGGCGAATATAGTGTTTTGATTGAAAATTATACTAAATAATCAGTTAAATGGGATATTTAATGACAAGAAAAATTCTTCAAAATATATTTTCCCATAGGAAAATCATGCACTTCACTTTTTGAACCTAAGAATGCTAGCATGAATCTGCATTCTTCCTATGATCCTACTACAAAAGTAAACACATGCGTGCACAGCATGCATGAAAGCTGTGGAGGTTAAGGTATAGTAAATCTCAGGAGCTCTGATGCAAGACAGATCCCTAGAGTAAGTTCAGTTTTTCCCTCATATAGTTTTAATTTAGACATCCTTAGACTTGCAGTCTACTGTCAGTTTTCCTTCCCTGTGGGAAGCTGACCTGCTGTATGAGAATAAAGGCTGGTAGATGAGAGAAGAGCAGTTGATATTGAGGAAGGCCTTGGTCACTGTGTTCCATAAGATCTTCACAGACACAGCTGGTGTGGGGGCTGGAGGAGCCGACAGTGGATTGGACACTGGTGGAACAGGCCCAGCAGCACAAAGTCCAGTTGGCTTGGGTGACTATAGGGGTGTACTCCAGAGGTCAGTGCTGGGTCCCACCCTGCTCAGCCTCTTCATTAATGGTCTGGATGATGGGCACAGTGTACCTGCAGAAGTTTGCAGATTACACAAAGCTGGCAGGAGTGGCTGATATATCAGAGGGTCATGCTGCCATCCAGAGGGACATCAACAGGCGAGAGAATTTGGCTCACAGGAGCCTTGTGAAGTTTGCCACAGAGAAGTGCAAAGCTCTGCATCAGGGGAAAAGCATCAGTACATGCCAGGGGCTACCCACCTGGAAAGCAGCTCAGCAAGAAAGGATGTGGGTGTCCTGGTGGTAGACACCAGGTTGTTTGCTTTCTCAAAACAAACTGCACGTTTCTTTCCCTGCTCCACTCTCAGAACCAGTCTTAAAGGCACAGAAGTCAACATACAGCACACACAGAACACGCAGCTGGGGATACAAGCATCATAAAGTCATCCTAGAACACAGGTTGACCACGAGCCACAAAGATGATGGGCTAGAGCATCTCAGCTGGAGGAAGTTTGGGTTTTGGGAAGGTGCTGGTGAGAAGATAGACCCCAGGGCTGTGCTGGCAGTACCTTCCCATGGTAGGTGCTCAGGGCTGGGCACTGTCACATCTGTCCCAACACAGTGCTGCAGCTGCTGACATCCCCATCTCAGGAGACTGCCTCATGCTTTGAAGGAGGCATCTGCACACTGCCAGCTGTATAGGGAGAAAGCTTATTTAAACAGATACTTCTACAGCTCACAGAAACAGTAACTTGTCTTAGTTTGGACAGAAATTGGGAGCACAAAAGCTGCACCAAGTCAGTAGCCCCAGCTGGGTCGAAGGGGCATCAATTAACATGTGACTCAGCAGTAATTATGGCTGGCAAATTTATATTTGTCCTCCACGTGTCAGGTTTAATACATCAGATTTCCATGCACTGTCTCCACCTCAAAGTGTGTTCAGCTCACTGGAAGCTAAGGAAGTTGATGTTCAGGCATTTGTGTACAATACCAAGGATAAAAAAGAAACTACAACTGTAAAGGTTTTATTTTCAGAAATTTGGTGAAAGGTTCCTCCAAGCATGATTCAGAGACCCCAGGAACAGGCCTATGCTGTATATATGAGAAATTGAAGATTTGGGAATAGCAAGATCAATCTGAACTAATTTCAAGGTAGCCCTGTTTCTATAGTGCTGACTTACATGTAATAGTGTACATGGTGTAAAGAGTGGTCCTTTTGGAACCAGAGCCCATCAGTTAAGTGTTACAACCAGCTAGTGAAATCGTTAGTGAGTGGAGTAAAAGAAAAGGGGAAAGGCATCCAGGAGTACAGCAGCAAGTGCCATCTCCCTTATGCTTAGGGTATGTCACAGTTTCCACTGCAAGTGTAGAGGCTTTTGTGAGGCTTTCAAATGGGGTATAAAAATTCACTACAGGTTGAAATTTGTCAGGAAAATGCTCTGTTCCTTCCACAGCATTTATTGTCTGTCTTGTATATATTGCCCTTGGGAGTGAAGGCCCTGGTTTCAGGCCCATGACAGAATTTTTTTTTTTCAATTGCTCTGATTTGTTTTTAAATGAGAAAAAAGTGAGTTCTCTTCTCCCCGGAATGGATTGCTAACTACAAATTGTTGACAACAGCAATATAGTTAACAAATATATGACTGTAACGTGCTCTTTGCAGGCGATTAGCCTGTGCAATAGGCAGATGGCCGTGGTATTTATTCAACTGAACTATTTAAAAGACTGAAGTACCACCAGTTAGGCTGCTGCATTTGAGAACGATCATGCTGTGTGCTGAAGCAGTGTATACATATTGTCCATGTCCCATCTAAAACGTGCCATTTTGCACTGCTGTAATGATTTGCTTTCTCTCCTGTTTCCCCAGGGCTTAACAGCTTGGATGGGAGCCTTGACACAAATAGCTTTGCTTCTTGAAAGGGTCCACAAATGCAGCAGTGGAAAATAAACCTGTTGCATGATTTGCATTGGAGCGTTATTTCTCTACCATCTTTTGAAGGTGTCTGATGAGGTGCCTATTTTAACTGCTCCTTGGCAGCATTCAGCTCATCCTCCACAGTGTAGCTTCCATAGAGTAAGAAGTACCATGTGGCAGTGCACACGTGCATGGTGAACAGGAGATGTGCAGAGGGATGGGCAGCCAGGGCTGTGGGTGTAACTTCCATACTGGCAGTGATACCCTGGTGTAGTCCTCCCTTTTCTCTCTGGCTGGTGCCAGAGTGAATCCTGCCCATCTTTCCGATGCCTTTCTCTCCTTGCCCTCAATTGATTTTGAGTGGTACCTCCTAAATCTTAACAGGGAGTTAATTGTTGGGTGTTCGAGTCAAAGGACTGAGTTGGAAGAGGGCAGAGCTAAACTGGGATGTTTCCCTGGTGCTCCTTAGAGGAGACAGAGAATTGTCTGCTCAGTGATTACCTTTTTGTGATGACCAAGGGTCATTGAGCCCCTTTTTCAGAGGCAGTGTGATTGTGTTTGGGGTGCAGCTGTGAGCCAGCAAGAGGGTGAAGGCTAGCTCACCTTAAGAAATATCCTGTGGGTCTCCTCAGCTGTGCCTGCCCCATACCTTGGAGGTGTTCACCATCAGCCTGTCTGCAAGCAGAAGGGGGTCAGGCCCCACTGGCCCTCATGGTGCCTCTGCACCCAGCTGATGTGTGCAGTGTATCAAAAACAGCACCACAAATGGTGCAACACAGAGGGGAAGGCAAGCTCACCACTGGCTATGACTTGATAACTCCTTTGCCCTTTGGTGCTTGAGGATTACATTACTGAAAGCATGCAGGGGGTAGCCAGGATTCTCAGTCCCAGGTGCCTGAATGAATAGGTGAATCAGTGGGAAATGTGAGAGGCAATCACTGCTGAAATAATTTGTGAGTTGCACATGTGGGAGAGCCCACCTATGTGTTATTTGTGTAGTAATAGTTCCATGTATTTGGTATATGAAAGCTCACTTTATTCAAATACAGTTTTTTATATTCTAGCAACAAAACACCAATAATAATATGGTAAAGCCCTTGTGTATGGCTGAAACTAGAGAGACCAAAGTCTGTAGCATGGAAGATGATTTGTAGTTGGTTGGATCAGTGACATCAAGCAGCGAGTTTTGGGAAAACACTGAAGTCCATATCCCACCATAATTTTGTCCCCAAGCAGCTCCAGTAAGTCAAGGTTTTTAATTTTCTGTTTGTTACTGTGTTTATACTCAAGGGAAGCCCTATTTTGCAGGAGATACTGAGCCAGGCATCCCACAAAGGGAGCATCTAATCCTTTTCCATAGTGTGCACAGTATAATTTGAGTTCTATGTAGACACAAGGTACAAGCTATGGCACAGATAAGCAGTCAGAGCACAGGGAGAGCTGTGCTGCAACCCCACGGGAAGGCACACAGCAGCCCTGAGAAAAGTCTGTTGCTCAGCCATCAGCAGGAGATAAAAAAAATAAGCTGGAGCTATCACTACCCTTTCAAAGCATTTGTGTATAGCTAAGATACCATTTCCTGTACAGTCACACACATCATTGCATGGTGCCATGAACTTCGCTCTTATCAGCACCCTGATGGGAAAGCTCGGGTTATTTACAGTAGGGCTTGTTCCAGTGTTTCAAGCTTCTTTTCAGTTAAAACAAACAGCAAATTAAATATAAAATAGATAAGTAGAGAGAGTGAAATTGATTACCCAGGACTTAGGTATGATAGGCAGAGGAAACTTAAGGCACTTCCTTTAGATTACATTACCTTCTTTTATGTATATTAGATACGTGAAACTTATTTTAAAAACTGGGTAACTGATTAATTTATGTGTAGTAAAGCAGCAGTTTTAAAAGACCCAAAAAATTCCCCAAACCCCAGCACATACTTCAGGTTGATTTTTTATTATAGGAAAAGTATAGTGTAGCTATCACTGTTAATGCCAGTATTGAAAATTCACTTTTGTTTCAGTCACTTCTGTGAGGATTTAGGGTTTTGTACCATGTACGCTATGTTCATGGTATATAAAAAAGGAGTCCAGGATCTACAAAACACCTTTTGACAACTTCAGTCTGTCTCTTGATCTTAGATATTCCAAGTTTCCTCGTTTGAGGCTTAGGGACTTGGATCCTTTTCTCTCTGCCTGCTTACTGACCTTGATAATAGATTTTTAGTCTAACACGTGTTTAGCAGCCCTGGGATTCCCTCCCAAATGAAACTAAAAATAGCACAGGGAACAGGATCAAGTTGTGCTGGACTCCACTGTACCTGGCAGCTAGCTACTGCCAAACTGCAGGCTGCAGGCAAGATCAGGAAATAATTTTAAGTATGTATATATATTTTTTAATATGTTAATTTTTTTTTCTGTAGTGATGAAATGCTCAAGAAGCAGGTGTACTGGAATGCAGAAAGGTACACTTCTACATAGAAAGGGTGAGGTGGGGAAAAAAACACCCCAAACCCATAAACCTGGGTCAAGGGCCACCTCACCCTTGTTGTCTCCTTCCCCTCACACAGTGGGGCCCTCCCAGAGGTAGTGACCTGGCTCCCAACAATGTATATTTACAGATCCCCAGCACACACAGGGTTCAGTGTGGAAAACAGTATTTGACTGTGCTTTGGAAAAAACCAGCCAAGCTTACAGGCTTTTCTCCATGGTTTCTGAAGGTGATAGATGAGCTCTTCTTCCCCTCACCTCGGTATTTCCTCTGCCTCCAGTCCTGTCGCCTTTTAAAGCAGCAATGGGAGAATTCTATTGCGTTTTATACTTTCATCTTCAGCGGTGATCTGTCTCTTTCTCCATGGGTCCCTACAGCATGCTAATCCCTCAAGTCTCTTACATAGCATAATTTTCATCTTAATTTTTCGGTTTCTCAGTGTTTAGTGGGTTTGCCAGGGGAACAGGGGGTGATTTCCTGTCCCCACCAGATCATTAATTCTCTATGAAAACACCACAATCTCACACTTCTCAAGCAAACAGAAACATTGGGAAGAGGCAGCGTCATGTGCAGAGCACTCAGCTGCACTGCAGCAGCTGGAGGAGCAAAGATGCTGGTGTGCACTGCAGAGACCAAAATGGTCATTTGAAAAACAGGGAGGGAGAGATTATGTAAGAGCAGTAGAAAATGGCTTTTTAATTCCTTAACAGAAATGATGATGTCTATTTTTTTTTCAGCTTAATCTGCTGAGCTGTCTCCTCAAAGTCTTTATTTTTAGAAACAATAACTCTTCTTTTTTTTTCAAAACAACATTGGGCCCAATGGTTTTCTTACTGATACTTGTCACTTTCTTAATAAGGAATTTTGGTTTTGCTCCTGTTTTCAGCACTTGGGCATCTCTGCCTTCCTGTAATCTGTCTCAGCCAAAGCTGGAAAAAAGGAAACAAACAAAAAACCCCCCAACCCTATATTTGTGAGCCTTTTCTGCAGAGCATTTCATGAAATGGGAAAAATCCAAAATAATTCTCTTTAAGCCAGCAGCAGGAGGGGAAAATAAATGACTCATGTGTTTACTTTTAAAAATCTTTTTTAAGAACTCAAATGTGCCTGATAAATTATTAGCATTTCACCCAACCAGCCTCTGCTATCAATTCCTGGCGTTTCTGTAGGTAGTCTTGTGCTCACCATGGTATCTTACTGCCAAATCCAAGGATTTACAGGTCTCAGGAGAGGTTTAGTAGATTTCCCACTTCCTTGCCTTTGACATTTTTTAGCCTCTGTTTGTAGGCTTTTGGTTTTTTCCCCTTTCCCTTGACCTCTTTGCAGGTTTGTTGGTCTTACAAACATCTGTGCCAGCGAATTATTTCTGTAAGCACCAGAGCCAAGGAGTTCTTTACATGCTCCTAGACCCAGGCACGTCCCCAGGCTGGCACCCTTCACCCAGACAATTTCAGTTTCAGAGTGGTGATGCCTTTCCTGTCATCTCCTGTCATCCCAGTGTGCCTGCAGGATGTGAGGAAGTGCCTTGCTCCCATGGGCCCGGGTGGCCGTGCAGTGGTGATGGCACATCATTTGCTCCTAGGGAGCAGGATTCAGCTGTGTGCTGGTGAAAAATGTACATTTGGGGTGTGCTGGTGCTTTCCCATGGTAACAGAGTTGAAACTGGACAAGTTTCCATGGTGATCATTACTACAGCAGGATTCTCTTCACACTTCGGGAGAGGCATGGGCAGCACCAGGTGAAGAAGCCAGGCATCAGCCAAAGTCTGCTGGCAGCAGCTCACAGGGCAGAAATTATTTATCCTTCTTAGTACCGTTAATTTACTGATTTTTTGGATTTTGTTTTCCCCCAGGGAAGAGAAGTGTTGATCTTTAGGGGAAACAGGCTGCATATTTCACCACAATCATGAACAGAAACCATCCCTGCCCTTTTTTAAATTGCCATTTGCTTGGTTGATATAAAGAGTTGGGCTGTCAAAATGGATTTTAAGTTGTTTTGATTTTTTTTCCTCCCAAGTCTTTAATGAATCAGGTGCCTGGTTCGCATTACTGTCTCTGCCTAGCTCTGTGGCAAGGTGAACACTGGGGTATGGATTGCTTTTGCTTTGCCATACCATGGCCATGCTCCTTTCTGATCATGCACACGGCAGTTTCAGGATGCAAAAGGGACAAGTATTGAAGGGGAATGAAGTATCCTTCACCAATGGTTGAATATTTCTTGGTTGCAATATTTTTAGAAATGTTTGTTTTGGGGCTTCTGTTGAGTTAAAACAACATGCTGTCACTCAGCTCCGATGTGCATTGTCATTATGTGAAGCTTTGTTTAAAAATGTGGAATGGGCATTCTGAGTCTTTGTTTCAGGCTGTGTGCTGAGAGGTTGTTTTGGCTGCAGGCATTCCTTAAGGCCATGTTTATGGCTAAATATAAGTTCTTCAAAATGTTTCACACAGCACTTAAGGCGGTATGTATATCCAGCATCTCTGTATATATAGTACACTGTATTATGGAGCCGTTAGCTTGAAGTGTCGAAATGTTTAACGGCTTTTCTTTGGTGGTGGGGTTTTTAAAGGCAATTGCAAATATTATTTTAGGGAAGAGATTTATGTGGTGCCTAAAATATGTTTCTGGCTTGCAGGCCAAATTATGTCGGTGCTGATGCTCCTGGCAGCGTGGAGCCGCCGCTGGTCCCACTGACAGCGATGTAGAGGTGGTGCTGGCAGAGCCCAAGAAGCCCTGCGGCATGGAGGAGCTGTACAAGGATGCCCCAAACCTGCCTATGGATGTCACCAACTCACCCTCGGCGATGGCCAACAACAAGCTGGAAAATGGGGTGGCCCAGCTGATCACAGCAGAGGCTTGGAACATCAACTCGGCCGACCTGATGAAGAAAGCCCTTTCCCCGCTGGTGACAGTCCCTGCGCCCTCCATCCTGACGCCACCGGCCGAGTCCCAGAGCGGGGTGGCTCTGAAGGTGGCGGCCACCGTGCTGCAGCCCATCTGCCTGGGGGACAGCCCCGTGGTCCTGCCCATCCACCTGCAGGTCGCCGGCAGCGCAGCCCCGCAGATGCCAGCCACCAATGCTGCCACCCCCTACGTGATGACCACCCAGGGCCCCGTCCCGCTGCCCGTCCTCCTGGAGCAGCACGTCTTCCAGCACCTGAACTCGCCCTTGGTGCTGCCCCCGGGGGCTGCCTGCCCCGCCAGCCCCCTGCACGCCGGCCTCTTCCCCGGCACCGCCACCCCCGTTGGGCAGCCCCAGCTCCTGGACCCCAAGCCCTCCGGCCAAGCGCAGGAGCCCGTCCTGCCCCCGGTCTTTCAGACACCGGGATTCGCCGCCGTCCTTCAGGACCTGTTTCCCTCACAGGGCACCCTGGGTTCAACCCCCTGTCAGCCGCCCCCCGACTACTCCACACTCCCACCCCAGGCCTTCAGCTCGCCCCTCTCCCCGCTGGTGCCTCCTGCTACGCTGCTGGTGCCCTACCCCGTCATCGTGCCCCTGCCCGTCCCTATCCCCATCCCCATCCCTGTCCCCATCCCTGTGCCCCACGGCGCCGAGGCCAAGGCGGCCCCTGACCCACCCAAGCCGCCACTCTTCACCCCCAACTCCTGCAAGGGCACCCAGACACCCCTGGAGAAGGAGGAGACGAAGCCCTTCGAACTCCTCCACCCGCGGGAGTTTCCCCAGCTGAGCCGTCACACTGTCATCAAGATGGGCGGTGAGAACGAGGCGCTGGACCTCTCCATGAAAGGGCCGCCCGCGCTTCGGGCCAGCGAGGCCGCGCCGCCGCCGCCGCCGCCGCCCGAGGACGGGGCGCTGGACCTGTCCCTCGCCTCCTGTCGCAAGCCGGGGGGGCCGCACGGGGAGGCGGCCGGGCCTGGCCCCGCCAGCACCGCCGAGGCCGGTGCCCACCCCGCGCCGGACAAGCTCCCCGGGCCGGCCGCCCCCTTCGCCCCCTGCAAGCCCCCGGAGGCGGCAGGCAAGGCGGAGGGCAGGGGCGCGGGCGGCAGCGCGGCCGAGCTGCTGCGGCAGCCGCAGAAGTGGCTGGTGGAACAGGCGGGCAGGGCGGGCTGCGAGCCCAAGGCCGGCAACAACATCGAGATCGTCAGCACCTCGCAGACAGCCAAAGTCATCGTCTCCGTCAAGGATGCCGTGCCCACCATCTTCTGCGGCAAGATCAAGGGCCTGTCGGGGGTCTCCACCAAAAACTTTTCCTTCAAAAGGGACCTGCCCCAGGACTCGGTGCTGCAGTGCTACGATGTGAAGAGCCCGCCCGAGCCCCGAGACAGCGCCGAGGCCCTCAGGAAACCCGTCAAAAACAGGAGCGTAAAGCTAAAGAAAATGAACTCGCCGGAGATACATATTCTTCCAATCAAGAAGCAACGGCTGGCTGCCTTTTTTCCAAGAAAGTAAATTATGGGTTTTTAGAATTTTAAGATTATTATGAGAAGAAGAAGAAAAAAAAATAATAAAAAGATGCACTCAGTTTTAAACTCATTTAAAACTTTAAACTATCTTTGTAAGTTATTTTTGGGGGAAGAGGGAGAGGATTGGATGTAGAGTCCCTATAAGCTGGGTTGGTTTGGTTTTTTCCTTTTTTTTTTTTTTTTTGTTACCAAATTTTGACTTTTCACGGGAAACTGAATAAAAAGCAACCTATTTTTCAAGCAGATTGCACATTTTGCAGCTTTAATGGAGTAATGGATGAGTCAGAGGGGTAAGAGCTATTTTCACTGCCATAAAGTGCTTTGATGATGTAACTCTTCATAACAGTCGGAATGGAAATTTCAAAATAAATGTTTGTACGTGCTAATTGCTTGCAGCATTCTTTTCTCATTTCCAGATCGCTTTCAGTCTACACAGAATGTCATGCAAAAAGTCTGTAAGCTGTAAAGCGCTGCAACTGACTTGTGATGAGCCTAAAATGTTTAAAAAAAATAGGCTAAGAAAAATCATCTTGTCCCACAGCAGTGTTGAAGAGCATGTCACAACAGCTGCTAACAATGCACCCAAATGAGCTGCCAGAGGAGTGAGAGTGAGCACTACAGCCTAGTGCACACCTAAGACAGGTTCACTATGAGAAACCCACAGCAAACCATCTTAAGTAATGTTTTCAGTCTTTTAAAATAGAAAAGCCTAAAAGTCAGAGAAATTTGGTTGCCAGGGGCAGGAGGGGAAAAAAGAACCACATAATTTTTCCCAGCTTGACTACAGCTATATGGAAAAGTTGTTTATTGTTAGTTTTCTACATTTCTCTGATGGCTGAAATCAGTGCACATAAAAGAGCAGAGCTGTGTAACTTTATCACTCAGCAGTGTACAAAGCTGCCTAGGCCAATGGAGAAATGTGAACATACAATTAAAAGTTCTGCTAGGTTACAGTTTTGCACTTGTTTGTGGAAATGAGCTGGAGGTGAATTACTGTCTGTCGGCTTCGAAGTTCACACAGCTCACTGGTAAAAACAGATCCTGATGGAAGGACAAATGCGAGAGCAGGAGGACAGTTTTTGGTGGGCGCTGCCTTTCTTGTGGCTGTACCTGTAGAAAACTTTTGTTACAATTTCAAATGACATGTTCCTGGCAGTGTACCAGGACCATGTCGTTTGAAATTGTAACAAAATTCAAAATTTGTAAGGCCAGCAGCTGGATGCCCTTGCTCCCTAACTACGCCTGCCTTTGCCTAGCTGCAGCCAACCTACTTCTAAGACTCCTCTTGGACAGCTTTGGGAGGGTTTTTGCAGTTGTTCATACAATGAGAAGTTGCTCAAAGGGGCAAAGCTTCAGTATCTCAAGTCTACTCACACCCATAGGCACCAGTGTCATGCCAAAATCTGCTGCAAGTTTTGATAGCAGCAGGGACCAGTTCAGTATTTGGGAAATGAGTCTGCACAGTGAGGTTAGGAAGCTCCTGATGTTTCTCCTGTCTGAAGGATCACTGCCTTCTTGCTTAATACAAAAATGGGAGACTTTCACATAGGCAGAGCAGCAGTTCTGTCAAACTCTTGCTTTTTAAGCATTTTAAAGCCTTTTATTTTTCCCTGAGGTGGCAGAACTGACAACATTTGGAGAAGTGTAAAGTGTTGATGGATTCATTAATGTTTAGTCATCTGACTCTGTTTTTTTAAAATCTTTTTTTCTTAATTGAAAGTACTCAGCTACTTTGTTTTCCTCCTTCCAAGAAACTGCTAATGAAATATGTCATCTGGTTGTTGCAGTGCAGAGGCTGAGAATTTCAACGTCCCTTGGGATGGCCATTGCAGATGTCACTGTCCCCTTCTATTTCAGCCTGCCCATTCTAGACTGTCAAAAAAACCTTCTGAAAATGTGAATTTTCCCCAGGGCTATACCAGAGTAAAATAAGGCGGCCAGTGAATTGGCTGCTGTCATTTTTATTTTGCAGTTGACAGAAACAAGTTCAAAAGAAGTCATTTTCTTTTTTAAAAAAGAAGTGTTTCACACCGGTGGTGGCATCTGCTGCATGAACTGCCCCAATCCTTGCTGTCCTTGTGTGAGTCATTCCCCACAGCATCCTCAGCAGGTGGAGAGGGCATCCATCCACTGCTGCCCCTCCTGCTGGCCACAGGATAGCTGGGACAGGCAGAGCCTGTTGGTGGCACTGGCTGCAGGTACACTGCTTTTTCCTCCTCTCCTTCAGAGGCCTTTACTAGGAGCATCAATGCTGAGGGTACCTCCCAGCCCACTCTGCACACAGAGAGGTCTGGTTTAACTGAATTTAGACCACAGGCTCCAGAAACCCTGACAACAAATTAGGCTAAATCAGCTTTATGACATTATGAACCCATACAAGCACAGTCAAAACACCCAATGCCTGGGGACAACAAATTGAGTTTAAAGCCAATTGGTACTGGTTGTAACAGTAGACCAGCAGGCCATGTGGCTGCATCTTGCCCCAGTCCCTTGGCGGAGTAACTGCAACCTCTTCCTTCTGAAACAGGGCTGAGGAAAACCAGAGCAGGCTCCAATTATCCCAACATCTTTCTCAGCAGAGGGACAGAGGGACTCTGGCACTGCCAGTTGCCACCAACATCCCCAGAGCCTGTGACACAGGCTGGAGCCACTCCCATAGAAATGGACAAGTAGAGCAGACTGGGCTCACCCACTCCACTGCCTGGTTTTTCCATAGCTTAAACTGCAGGGGCAGAGGGAATATTCTCAACAGCATCTTCCCAGGAAGGCTTAAGGCAGCTCACACTCTTACCCTACTGCCATTTCATGCTACCCAGGTTTCAAGGCTGTGCCATGGGAAGAGGAGCCACACACTGGCACCTCTCCTGCTGCTGAACTCTGTTGGGCAAATGATGCTACCTAGAGATCATTTGCCTCCCACCACCCTCATGTGTGAAACACAAGTCCTACACACCATCAGCATGGGGGAGAAACAGCCATAGAACAAAGTACTTAATTACACCAAGATTGAGCACTTTCACCTCCTCCTCCTCCTCCTTGCCTCTAGCAGCAATTACAGATTTTGTATATTGGGCCATTAATTTTCTACAGGGCTACATTTTAACTGCTTCTGAAACTTCTGTATGAGAAGGATGCGAAGCTGCACTCATGATATATGGAGCTTCCATTTCTGGTGGCTGTTAATGGAGACATTAATACCTCTAGTGAAGTTGAAGGGAAAGTCATTAAGCTGTAATGGTAGGAAGAAGACATTTTACAATGATGAGTACATGCAAGAAAGAAAGAGAGAGGAGAGGGAGAGAGGAGCTGTGCCTTCAGGGGCACCCCTTTTTGGCTGCAGTCTCCATGTGACTTCGACTTTGGGTGTGGGGTCTTATTAGGAGGTGAGTGAGAGGGTACAAGGTTGCGGGGTCTTGTTAACCTTTCCCTCTGCTCTCTTCCCGCTGTCAGGCAGGGGCTTTGTAGGAATCTAGAAACTAAATCCAAGGCAGGCAGAAGGGCTTCATGTCTCAGATGAAGGCCATGGGACAGGGAAGCCTTGGGGATGGGAGTGCTCAGATGTACCAGCTTTCCTACACATGACAGCTTTTCCCCTATGCTGCCCAAAGCACAGCACCAGGACCAGGGGTGCACACCTAAGGCTTCCACATGTGGAGTTAGCTGTTAGCAAAATAACTTAATCCAAAAGAAGAATGAGCAGCATCTCAGACAGGGAACTTACCTGGACTGGGCAGTTTCTAGGCTGGGAGAACACCAAGCAGTCAGGTAAGGCACAGGCAACTGGAAGTGCAAGGAAAAGATGGAGAACAGGGAGAGGAAAGAAGGCAATGAGACAAGATCCAAGCCTGTTAGCATTGTAGCTTTATTGAAGTTAGCAAGCAGCCAGCCAGAGAATGAAAGGAAGAAGCAAAACGACGGCCTTTGGCCATGAGCCGCTGACAGAGACAGAAAAGAAAGGTGTCAACTTCAAAGACATGGCTTGGGCCATTCAGAGAGTGAGGAGAAAGGCAGGCACAGCCCAGGGAGGGCAATGCTTTCTTGGGATGAAGGCAGCCATAAAGTGAGGGCTGGGGGAGATCATACATGAAATCACACATGCAGAGCACACAAGGCAGTGCAACCTCCTGCTCCTGCTCTGACAGCAGGGGACAGGGAAAAGTGGCAACAAAATCATCCCAGCAGAAATGTGAAGGGAAGCAGAAGAGCAAAGAAAGCTTTTTTTGCCTTTCCCATGCCTGAGGTAACTTGTGTGACCTATACTCCCCTACCACCCATGCTCCTATCTGCTATAAAATTGATATGCCACAATGTCTCACAGTTAGTGCTCACTTTTTAAACCGCTTCTACCCATTTTCTGCTCAGGTCTCCCAGAGCACTGGGATGATTATACCACCCTGCATATCCCTGCAGAGGTTTGACTCATAGGAGCTCAAGGATCGGCTTCATACACTCGCACATGGATGGTTTCAGGAGAAACCATTTGGCACAGAAGTGGCCACTGAGCATGGAATGGAGTGAATCAGAGAAGTCTGTGCACCTTCACTTGCACAGAGGCAACTTGGGACTGTGATTTGACAACAGTAAGTGACTTGTTAACAGTTCTCATGAAGAATATTAGACAATGAAAACAGCATAAAACAACATTGCATAATATCCTGGTGCCAGATGTTTTAGTTTCTTTTTGTGCTCAAGTTTATAAAAACATGTTGAAGGGCTCAGTCAAGGACCTTGTTTTCCTCTGGGATCTGTTCCTGCCTTCCTAAAGGCAGACAGCATGACACAGTGACATTAATAATGTTAATTTGTGCAATTTGCTTTTTTTTCGCTCACCTTTCGCATTTTTCCCAGTGCTTTCTCCTCTTCCTATTTAAAGTTGCATTTCTCTTAGACTATACTACATACCCTTAATGCTGAAGTTTTCCATTCAGAGTACTCTGGGACAGTCCTACACACACAAGCAAATCCCCTAATTTTAGTGTGGAAAACATATTTTCCACAGTTGTTAAAATCATGGCATTGCATTCCTGTTAGGAAAATCTGTTCTGTTGTTGAACCATCTGAAACATTTCTTCATGTTTGCGTAGAAATATTACTAATCGCTAAAATATTTAGTACTGCTTTGTGCCCATACACACCAAGCTCTCCTAGAATAATACCATAATGTCCCACTACTGAAATTATTAGGATTCTTCCAAACTAAGATATGAAAATTAAGAGCAAACAGCAAAGTACAATCTAATCAAATATTTGGAAGGAAGGACTTTTTTCCAAGTGGAACATAATTTTTTCACTGTTTAGAAGTGTGTTTCCAGTGAAACGCTCATAACAGACACACTGCATCCCTGCATCACCCTATGTACCCCCTCCTTGCTCCTGGGATTAGTAATGTTCCTTAGGCCACAGTTGTTTCAAAATGGTCACATTTTTTGCATTGTTTTGATATTGTCCTTCCCACCACATCCTCATCAACAGAGTTCCCATCTTTCTTTGCTTAGGAACAAAGATAGGCAATGATTTGTCCTAGACTGGCATCTCACAGACCAAGGGTAGGCCACTGGACACAAAACAAGGAGCTCCTTCTTTGTGGAACTTATGTACCCAAAGAAAGCCCCTAAAAGTACATCAATAAGCATGGGAAAGCTATTGATTTTTGAAGTTTCTGATACACAAGTAATTTCTCGCTTATTGAGGAAAAAAACCCCAAACCCAACCTACCTGCATTCAAAGTTTTAACAGTAACAGGTGGATTTCTTTTTTTTTTTTTTTTTTTAAACAAAGGTTTCAAAATAAGTACTTTGAACGCTTGGTCCACAAAGCACAATCCAGCATAAGAGAGCATGTACCTACCCTTCAAAGACCCTCCACAGCTCAGTCATGGTGGCACAAAGCCCAGTGATGCATATGCCACACTCACCTAGAACCACCTGTATTTGTGTACATTGGGGTCCAGAGCAGGGCTAAAAAACACCAACAGAATATTTAAGTAGTTGCTGTCTGCTTTTTGCCACAGCATTCTGTGCAACAACAAAGATCTAAGAAAGCAGAAACATTCTCTATGGATAGAATTTTGGCTAGATATTCTGAACAACTGGACTTTAAAGCCAGAACTCTTGTATGGTAGAACATAGGACCTGGCCAACATTGCTTGGTTACTGTAATGTGCACCTCAACATTTGTTTCTCAATGCCAATTAGATCTTCCAATGAAGGACTTGAGTAATAGGGTTGTTCTAGCTTACTTACAACAAAGAGCATTTCAGGTGGGGAATTAGCTCATGTGCTAAAGTTGAAATGGGTATTGAGACTCCCATGACAGCAACTGGCTAATAAAACCAACAGAGTCAAGAAGTTTCTGTAAAGCAGATGTTGGTAGCTGGTCAGATCACTCATATCCTCAAACTCCCTTGGACTAAACTGAGAAAGAGTCTAGACAACCATATGAAGAACTGAAGTCATATTAAGTCAAACTCAAGCCTGTATTCACAGATTTTGGCTTCTCAACTGGTCTGGCTTTAAAAGAAATCATACCAAGACTGAGCTGTTAGCAGCAGCTAAGAAACAATTCAAGGACAAGACAGTGCATGTCCCAAAAATTGGGTTGGGAATTACAAGGACTCATCCCTTGTTTTCAGATAAAATCATGTCAGGATAAAAGACTTCACATCCCTGACATGGTTGAAAATGTTTATTCCTAACTTTCCCCTTAAAAATTCCAGCTTCACATGAATAGTCAAAGACATAAGTCGTCTGTGAATCTGAAAGAGTTTATCTTGATATATCCACCTGGTTTTCTCTTTCCTAATTTTCCATTACTTCATTCTTCATGCATTTTCCTTCCCATGTTTATTGCAAGCAAACCCTATCACTCATCCCAGCCTTGCATTTCTGTTTTCTTTCAAAACATTTAAACTTTCCCCAACTTGTTCATTTCCTGTAGCTGAACACCACCCATGAAATAATAATTAATATATTACAGTGAATTCAAAGACGTATGAAAGTAATATGCTCCCTTTTGCTGAGCTGGCCTCTTGAAAACAAATGAACAGCTGATAGTAGTCAAGTAAAAAAAAAAGCCAAAAAAGCCCCGCCATAAACAAAAAACTCCTCCCCACACTAAAACAAACCAACCAACCAAACCTGCCCCCCACTGCATTACCCACTGAACCTAATAAGGAATTATGATTCAATATAATAAAATTACCTATGTACTATCTCAGTCTTAAAGTACAAGCACAAATCAAGGGTAGACTAAAACTGAGCATTTGTTTATTAATTTCTCCCTCCCCACTATTTTGTTCATGTAAGCACAGGGACTTAAAAAGAAAAGCACTTTGTAGATCACACCTTGAGTAACACTGTGCAGGTGAGAGGCATCTGTTCATAACAGAGTACCATGTACATGCCCAGGCAAGGGCCAAAATCAGTAGCAATAGCTGGTACATCAGAGAAAGCAAGCAAAAGCTGCAGAATCCCTCCTTTACTTTTCATAGCATGCAGGAGTAAGAAGCACATGGAAAGATCCTTCCCTCGAAAGGCTCTTCAGTGAGAGGAAACCTGCAGCACTAGTTTGGAGATGGAAGCTGAGCAAGAATTCAGACCTGTTTGAAAACCTCACTCTTGGAAATCTAGACAGCATTAGCCCAATTGCTTGGGGAAAGAGAGTTCCTCCATAACTACTGAAAAAACCCCTAAATATAAGAAAGGAGAAAATTTAGTAAAATCATGACCTCTTTCATTTGAACACCAGACTTTTTAAGGTGTACCACCATTCATTACATTTTTTTTTCCCACTGCCTTGGCAATTGCCTTTGTGTCCGCCTGGAAGGGTAGATGAGTCTTTGTCTTTCCAGTTCTGGACCTCAGAGCTGGGATAGCCAACACAGGGTAACGGCAATTGTCATGGTGGTTTTGTGGCATATTCATTTTCTTCCAGCTGTCACAACTAGAAAGGAACCATTGGCAGAGAGGGTTTCTGCCAGCTTCAAGCTGTACATCTGTTCACGCTTGTCTGTTCAGACAACATGGGATGCAATTTCCCCTTCCCCTTGTGCTGGCATCTGTTTGCTTGTGCTGTTTGTCCTGAAAGTCCTTTGATTTTGGATGCTGAGAAGTGGATAAAAAGCTCTGTGGATGAAAATGCCTTCATGTATTTTAAAAAGAAAAGAAGGAGAGGTGTGCAGCCTTCGCTATCAGCGCTAAACAGTTCCCCTGCAGATAATGAAAGCTGAAATAAAACTAGCAGTGGTCCATAAAGCTATGAGGAGAAGCAGCTTGTGCAGAACTCCTCAGTGTGTACAGCAGGACTGGGACTTTCTGGACCTGATGGAAGCTAATTCTGATTCAAATGGGACAAATTACAGCTAATCAAAATTATCTGCTAGGACAGGGATGGATGTTTATGTAAGCAAGGAATTGAAAAGCCAGCTGGATCACTTTAATGACATATTTTAAGTACACATAGGACTACCCTCATCTACCACTGCCACGATAATGAGATTTAGACCAAACCATCAGAGAACAAAGTAGCAAAACACTTTGCTATTAAATAACCTCTCAACCCTATCTCTCCAGTTTTCACACTAGAAAACACAAAGATATATAAAATGTTATCTATAGATACAGTTGCAGACTCACAAAACAGCAAGTTTACAACAGACTGTTCAGATTTTAACAAGTCTCAAAATGGCTCTGCATGACCTTTGAAACAACAGGAACACTAACAGTTGGGGAACACAATCCCAGGATTATGGGCTAGTTACCAAGCTTTACAGAGCGAAAGATTATAATCAAGGCTTGGAAAAAAAGCAGCAATCATTTCACCACTAAAATGGACATGAAATCAGCTTCTGCCTCCCTGCATCACTCTTAGGCAGTTCCAAATGAGCACTTTTTACTCACTCCCACGGTTTTACATGTAATAAAGATAGAGAGGAGGAATATATGACCTTTGAAATTGATCTCAAGGAGGTCTTTCTTTCTTCTTTTTTCCTCTTCAAGCCACGCCAGTGTAACTACACAGCCTCAACTTGGCAGAAAGAGCGACAAAAAGATGAAGATGCTCATTATTTAGAAGAGGTTCACACCTCTTCATTAATTTTATTCTATTATGTAACTAGCGGGCCAATCAAAGAAAAAATACTGCTATCATCCCCTTTTAAAATGTGTCTCTCTCCATGATTCTGCATTAAAGTAGACAACATTCTATAGCTGACAAAAGAAGACTGGGGCCCACTGCTGAATGAGATGGGGACTTCATTACACAGAACATGGAAAAGGCTGAAGTACTGAATACCAGCTTTACCTCAGTGTACCCATATTTCAATTCTCTGAATTTCAACTTCAATTAAGGGAAAGACAAGCATGAAGAAAATTTTACCTAATCAGGTTAAAAGTTCAAGATTTTAGTCATCCCCACCTAGAGCTTCATTTTTCCCCTAGAGAAGTACTTGAGATACTCAAATTTAGATTTTTTTTTTAAATCATGTTCAGGGCTTACATAATCATAATCACATCCACAGACTCACACAAACCTGTCAGAGCTACAGAGAAGGTTAACATCACTTTTTGCAAATTATATCCCTGACTGCAGAAGAAGAGCTCTACAAATGCAATCAGTCATCAGATGAACATCTTTGCACCTCTGTCTACCGCCTGAAATAAAAAATGGTGTGTCTTTATTCAAAGCAACAAAAAAGGAGAAGATGCTCCATCCTTCAATCCAACATTTGTAACATGATATTGGTGTCTTTCACTGTCATTGCTACATATGTGTGAAAAAGTCCTACAATATGTTGTACACTGCCACAGTCTACCCTCCAGCCTTCTTCAACTCCACTATTGCATAGGTGTTCTGCAACAATAATCTTTAGAGCTTTAGTCCTCCCAGGCAGCAATATTTTAATTTCCAATAGTCCCAGGATGCACTGAGGAGTTATGGCATTGTCTTCCAAGATGACCAGAAGTTACAGAATGAGATAAACAGATGAATCCATGTTGATAGAAAAGCAACTCGGAGAAACAAAGACACCAAATCATGTTGTCTTGTATACCAAATAAACACCAAAAAGATACTAACTATGTTCTGAGAGAGATCAGAGAAGCAAAATGCTTCTGGACTACTGGTACTGCCAACTTCCAATTTTAATCACCTGCCAGTGACGATTGTGAGGTTGCCATTAGCCCAATCCAATTTCCTTTTCAGGCACTGGCTGATTGCTGGTAACAGTTACTGGAACAAGAGAATTCTGTATCACAGAAATAAGAAAGCTTGAAGTGCACGAAGTTCAAACTTACTGCCATTAACTGCTTTGATTTAAAGTATTTCATGTCTTTATCTGAACACAGCACAAACAGTTTTTATCAGTCTCTCCCCCTTAGTGGTTATGAGAATTCTGTAAGCTGTAAGTTGCAAAATGGGACCTACAAAACCAAATAGTTGAGTAACTAGATAAGTTCTTATTTTGAAAGCATAGAACAACCCAAGTTCAAACATTAATTGCTTCATATGAATAAGGTCGGATTGATCTTATCCTTTTCATTAAAACCTCCTTGTATCAGAAGTTTCCCTGAACTGTCTAGAAATGCCAAATGCCAGATCAGACAGCCATCCTTGCCTATGCAGAGAATGCTCACACTTCCACACAGCATCAAACAGAACAGACAGTTACAACAATGAACAAACTATTTTATTTTTCTTGCTAGATAAGAACATCCCACTGAAAATAAAGAATAAAAAACATATTCTGTTGTAAGACTCTGAATGCTTGAATCTCACACTACAGCACACAGAGAAGTTCTGGTGCAGCAACATCACAGTTATCTTTGTGCACATGGGTGCACAGAAAGCCTTGAACAAATATTTATACCCATAATAGTGCCACGTACAAAAATGCCATTCAATAAAGACCAAACAGAAAATTTAAACATCTTTGTTTTTCTTATGCCAAGGGCAATGTGAAGAATGAAAATTGTTTTCAGTCAATTACTTCCATTTAAATTATATGAGATCTTTTTATGCTGAAGAACCCAAATTCAGCATAATAAAGCACAGATGAAGTAGGATACAATTTTATACATGTATAAACAATATACTGAACACGTGGGGCATGATGTTTTCCTTAATATATAATTTTTGGTGTAACCATATGAAAGTTAAGTCAGTATTTTTCTAACACCAAGAAAAAATATTCTGCTTCTTCAATCAATGCTCTGACCTTTTCTCACTATAAAGAACATGCCTGTATTATTCATCTAAGCATACATGCACCACAAAAGATATGCAAAACAAATCGATACAGATAAACTTTAGTGTCAAGTGTCTAATGATGTAATAACAAAAACAATTCTCAGGGTCCAAATGACTTTCTGAATTGAAATTGCATTGCAGTCATTTAAAATAACAAAATACTTGGACTTGTGAGTCACAAAATTCACTTTTTTTCTAGCAGTACCTCTGCTGAAATCTGATGAGTATCAGTCTATGGGTAAAGAAAGTCATTTTCAAAAAAGGAATTTGTAAAAAATACATTTATACTATATGCTTTCATATAAAAAGGCATTAAGAAATATAATAAATTCTACCATTTTAGGACTACACCTTCCCTAACAAACAGTTTTTATCACTTGACTATTACATACAGTACATTCAGTTTCCTAAACAGAAAGTATATTTTCTTGTCCCTGATGTATTTTACAACTGGCAGTGACAACAAACTGGTTTATTATCACCACTCATTCTGGCAGCTTATACAAACAGCACCAAATTTACCCAAAAAAAGGTTTATCAGTTACATAGTAGCACTTCCTCACAGGAAATATAAACCCAAAACATTGGAACCAAATGTGTCTTTCCAAATATATATCAGAATATACGGCTCAGAGTTAAGGGATGAATAACCAGGAGTATTGCATAGCACAGGGATCTTGCCTGTATGAATAAAGACACCTTTTGATTGTTTGTCACCTTCTGACTCCAAGAACAAATTGAACAGGTGCTAATGAAAGTAATACACAACTAAATTTACTGGTAAAAAAAAAAAACCCAAGAAATTGTACAGTTCTCTCTGGCACAGTGCAAAGTACACATTAAAAAACTGAAAAGATATGTACAGTGTGTATGTATACTTTTATATAGTATGTATTTCCCTGACACATACACATGTACATATAAAAAACATGAACACACACACCTATGCTGAACTCAGCAAAAAGATGGAATGTTTAATACATGGATGCATTGTTCCAGTGAAATCAGTCTGTCCCAGAAAAGGCTGTTTATACAGCCAGTATGACCTTCCATGAAACAGAAATATTTACTGCCTGCCTAAACTGACAATATACAATACATTTGTCCTCATAACTTCCCAAAGGACTGATAATCACACTTTATAAAAGCTTATATTTGTATTAAGCCCTCTTTTCAATAACTCTTCCTCTCTTCTGAAAGACCAGAATATTGACTACAGAGATGAGATCTTCTATTTTAAGATTTTTTTTGCAATATAAAAGTTTACAGCCACCCCTGTAAAAATTATAAACACCTGATGTTGGTTAATTTATTATTTCCCTTTGGGATTCAGCTGTTTTGGTTCTGGATATGAACATGCTGGCTGAAGCCTGTAACACAGAACACACTTTTCAGGATTCGGAGAGCGTTGTTACCTGACCTGCCCACACCCAGTATGATCAACTGTCCTTCCCTGCCAACTTTCTGTGAAACAGTTTGCAAAAATACTAGAATGTCATACAAATCCCTCCCCACCTTTATCCCAAATGTCTCTTTTACATTTCAAGAGCATTTTCAAAAAATAGAGATTTATATCAGCAAAAGAGTTTCAAATCAAGGCGATGGCTGTGAACCTGAGAGCTTGGTGTGATCCGAACACACGTGTTTGTGGTGTCCCCACTGGTTAGAACTTTCCTTGTTTAAGTCGTTCAATGTGGTAGCACAACTTTAGGGCAGGCCCCAGCTTCAGTCCCATATATTTCATTATCATATCACTCCTCAGTAAGAGTAGTGCCTTCCCATCAATTTCCTGCAGAAGGAAGAGAATAAACACAACAGAGAACCATTCTAACAAGCTGCATGGTAAAACCGTAAAGTAAATTACAGTTGTTTATACTGTAGTAAAAATATATCTACTATATATAAAACAGTAACTGTAATTTTGAATTTACACATGATCACTGAAATTTAATTTGTTTCAGTATTTTTAAATGCGTGATTAAGTATTTGAGATGTAAAAGAAAGAAAACGATAGTAAATAAAAGAAACTGACCCAACAGCTCTCCAAATTAGGGTTTCCAACTAGGAAAAAAAGTGAATGGGTCAAGGGAAAAAAAAAAAGGAAGCTGCAAAAGAAGGTTTGTGCAGTTAGAGAGTAAATGATCCAAGCACTGAGGCCTTGCACTGAACCTTGAAAACAGCCGTGGGAGGACTTCGGCATGCGTGTGCAAACAGTCAGACAGAGGAAAGGGCTAGAGACCATCTAAATATGGGAAATTATACAGATCAATTTCCATGTTGAATCCAAGGGATTCTCAGGATCAAGATCAAGGATGACTTAGTCAGATTTCAACTGTCTGACTGAGAAGCTGCTGAAACATGACCGTCCTAAGCTTTTAGTATTATTACATACCATAGACAGGCAATTAGTTCCTCAAAGCACCATAAAGAGAAACACTCTTACTTTTTTAAACATAAACCTGACAAAACAAGTGACACTTACTGTTGTTATACAACTAAGAATAAAATGTAAGGCAGGAATCTCCATAGGAAGTTATTTTGATTTTTCTTTCCAATCCAGCTTACTCAGAGATTGAACTGTTAGGAGCAGCTGGAGCAGAACATGGGTGAAATACTACTAAAGAGAAAGCCAATCTCTTTTTGGAGGGCCACATATGTAACTAAATAAGAAAGCAGCTCTTTACTGAGCAACCTACCATAGAAAGGCACAGCAAGAAGGAGTAGGGGAGATCAAATCTAATACAAACTGATACAGTTTCTGTCTCTAAAGATAACATCTAGTCAGAGCTATGAAATACTACACATGGTTTTCCCAGATTAATTAAGTATTTCAGTTGATTCTCTGAATTTTAGTAGCGATGACCAAGTGTCTAGCTAATGACCCATAACATCCTCTCTGCTCCAGGACATTAAGTCTCCAAAACAGGGGTCTAAATGCCACGCCCTGTACATGAGAATGCCATCTTCTCTTGAGGCACCATGGATCACAGGAGTAACAGGGATGTTGGCCATTAGAACTTGGGCACCTCCAGGTTGGCATTATTCCATATACACTGGAAAGAGGTGGCTATTTATGTTAGTCTAGCAAGACTGAAAGACAGAAAAATACACTGCAGGAGTAGTTTCAGGCTGGAAAGTAATTTTCAGTCTCTCTCTAATATATGAGGAGAGTCTACTCCACCTCCAGTTGGAAACAGACTGACAGACATGAAAGTTGTATTGAAGAGATTAACACGACACTATCTACTAGAACAGAATGGATATGCATCATACATGTCTCCTGAAGAGTTCTGCATGTGGAGCCAGTGCCCGTGGATCGGCTTCTTTCACAAAACGCACTACTTCCTCTATTGACCAAGTGGAAGGATCCTTATTCAATATTCTTGAAGGTTCCCTTTTTAGTGAATTCAAATCCGGTCCAGTTGTGGAACTTGCAGCTTTTAATATAAAAATATTGTGAAACGAAGAAATATCACTAGTTTGTACAGGAATAACACATTTCATTTCATAAGACCCTTTAATATTAACGTACAGCCTTTATTATGAATTGTTTGCAATATATTAAAATGAAAAGATGCTTTATTTTCCTTCTAATAATACTGAACTGTTCCTTTTGTCTTTAAATTACTCCTATAACTGCAAATACTTACAGCAGCACAAACATAGCACTGTGACATACCTAGGGCTATTAGTTTTACTTGTACTTGGCTCCTGGGCCCCAAGATGCTATTAACTGGGAATGAGGCAAAGGCAAGTGAAGCTGTGCAGACAGAGGGAGAGACAGTAGGAAACCCTATACCTGTATTTCAGCAACACGGCAATATTTGATAAGGTGCTCAGGAAGTGAGCTGCATACAGCTATCCTTGTCTGCTCTGGCTTGCTGCAGGGCCCATTACAGCAGCAAGAAAAAGCTGCAGCAGGAAAGACCCTCCCTGACTTACACTACACTGTTAGTACTAGCAGGCTTAAGTTCTGTATTTGCAGTTAAGTTAGCAAGCCTGAAATGCTTGGCAACAACACATTTCACTCCACATGCAAGCTTTCCAATGGCAAAGAACTTCTTTATTTGTAACTTTTTGTCTTAATAGAAGCAGTTACATATTCTGGAAGGTTCTGTGTAACAGCATACCTTCAATCCGCCTCTGCATCCGATTCCTACTGACTTCGTAGTAACCACTGCTCCCTGCGGAGCTCAGGGACGGCCTGCGCAGGACTGGGGCTGAATTTGAGGTAGCAGTTGCTGGCTGATGGGAATTCCTGTAATATGCAGCATTTCCTGAAGTGCGGTACTCCGTGGAATTTCGACAGGTTGCGTTTGATGGATTTACAGAATTAAGTGCAGAATCCATAGAATCCTCAGAAAATCGGTGCTCTTTGGAAGTGCTGTTTTCCTCTACAGGCAGTGTTTCTGCTACACAAAAAGCAAGCATCAATATGTTCAAAGTGATGGACACTACACCGTTTTTACTTAAGGCATTGCGACATTCTCTTGAAGGTCTGACAGACTGTAATCCTGTTAACAAATCTCCTGTGAGACAATCACTGAGACTAAATGTTTGTCCCTTTTCCTCAACTGATCATTGGGCTCCTATTCTATTTTAAAACATTATTTTTGTAGCAAAATATTTAATATGTCAGGTTTGACACATTCTTTCATTAATCATTTCAGTTGTACTTATTGAATGCCATGAGCAGGGAAATGACAAAGGAATTTTTGAATATAAAATTGTTTGCTGTAAGTATTGATACATCAAATAATATTAGTTGAGAACTTTCATTGCTTTTTAAACATAGAAAGCTAACCATTAATATTATGTAGCATTTATTTTGCAAGACATTTTTAATACAAACAAAAACCTCATGGTAACTAGTAATTGTTTAGTAAGTTCTAAACAGCAGAGGGAGTTACCAACTTCGTAAAGAAAACAAGTGGACAATTATTATCTATGGACCCCAACAGGTTCAGACTGAGGTACCATTATTAAAAGGGAAGAGGTTACAAAGCAAAGAAGGCTGTGAGTGCCTGGTATGGAACATTACTGTAACATGTTTTGACCACCCTGCTTTATCTACACACAGTTCTTTGCACAGGGCAGGGTTTCAGGGTCTCTAACTGCAGACTCTGGAAAGCTAAAGATACAGGTAAATTACTGAACCCATTGTGCAAGTAAAAAAAAAAATAAAGTCTCAAGTAGGGAGTGTAACAATATTCTAGTTCTTATGCCTTTTCAGCAAACTTATACTCTACAAAAGACAAACAACATCCACTCAGAAGTGTTGTGAACTTTTAAAGTCTGTCACTGGTTCTAAGCCACGTGAGTGGAGTTCAGCATGTTCCTTTTGCTGGGCTATGAGACAGGAGCCAGGTTCACTCGATTACTGAAAATTCCACTCCTGTTCAGCCCAATTCAGGTCTGTTTGAGAGAAGCATGCTATGTCAGGAAAAAAAAAAAAAACAACAAATCAAGAGGAACACCACTCCATTCTCTAGCAATCATAGATAATCCCCTCCGTTTGCATCAGGCCAATATCTAGCACAAGAAAGAAGTTGGAACCATGATGTACAAATCTGTATGAAACAAATGCTGCTTTGGCAGGAGAGTTAAGAGCTGGAAAAATATAGCTAACAGGTTCACAGAAGTGTAAGCCCCACACTACCATCTTGAAAATAACTCTACTGAAGTTATAAAACATATGCTAGTGAGGCAGCATATACTTTGGAATAAGAACTAGTATATTCTGCAAAACAAGTTCCTGAAATAAGCTTTTTACTACTCTTACTATATGAAAACTTTCAATAATTTCTTGGGCAAATGCCTAATTAAAACCAAATATAGAGTATTTTCCTAAAAAACCCAGTGAGCTTCGCAAGCATGCATTCAACTTGCTTCATGAGGTCTCAGGTTCTCTTTCTGAATCGTGTTTAAACTGTAGTACAATGAAGAACACTTTGCCTGTCAAAATGCACAGAGTACCAATCTGTGTAAATTGAGGCCATTTCCTCTTGTCCTATGGCTTGGGAGAAGCGTTAGTTGGGAGAAGATATGAATTCCCACCTCCCAATAACCTCCTTACACATAACTGTAGAGCACAAGAAGGTAAAAAGAGGTGAGCACTTCTACCAGCTCCCTCAGTACTCCTGGGTGGATTCTGTATGGTCCTAGAGACTTTGTGTTAAGTGCAGACCATTTTCCCTTGGACTGTGAGGCCTTCAATCTGCTTCCCATCCCTACCTTCCAGTTCAAGATGCTGGGTACATAGAGAACAACTGATCTTAGTACTCAAGACAAGAGGAAAAGGAGGAACGAAGTACTTCAAACAGCCTTCCTCAAACTTTGTCACTTTGTTCCTCCCCACATCCAATAAAGGCTTGAGGATTCTCCTCAGCCCTCTCCTGACTGGTGAGAAAAATGACACAAACATTTTCTTGTCTTTATGACACTAGCCAGATTAAATTCTGTCTGGGCTTTAACCTTTCTAATTTTCATCCTGAATAACCTAACAGCATCCTTGTAGTCCTTCTGATTTTCCTGCCCCTTCTTCCAAAGGTCCTTCTTAACCTTGAGTTCAAGCCAAACCTTTCTGTTCAGCCAGGACAGTCCTCTTCTGTGCAAGCTTGTCTTTCAGCATGTGAGGACAGCCTGCTCCTGTATCTTTATGTCTAGCCTTCCTGGACTCCTTATCTGAAAGGTGATGTAACATCTTTTAGTAAATTTGATAGTCATGGAATAAAGAAGCTTTTATGGATACAAGTCCTTCTCTTTCACATAAACTTTCAAAATAACCACTGCAAAACTTTCTAGTTTGTCAGACCTGAATCATAAACACAAAGAAGAATCTACTGAGTTTTTCGAAGAAAACAAATGAGCAAATAAAAACCTTTTTATTTCTCAGAAGTACTTACAGCAACTTAAGATTAAAAACAAAACATGTAATTCCAAAGAATTTCAGTGAGACTTTAAGAAATGAAGTCAATGATGCACACTATAGAATTAAAATTAGCCAACCAAGGGAAAATTAGAGCTGTAGAGAATGAAACCACATCTCAGTCCAAGGCCAAAAGGCAGAGGTGATACCTTAAATTGTTACAGCAAAGCTGTATGAAGGAGCATAAGGTTTAACTGACTGAACCTGTAGATTCAGATTTCAGAAGTCTTGAAAAGTAGGATGAAACAATGGAGATAACATCCCAAGAAGAGAGTTTCAACTGGAGTATTCAAGCACATATCAGCCAACTCCATGTAATGTATTAAGAAAAAGTATTTAAGTTTTTATAGTAAACTAGTGGGAATCTGAATATAAGGGTTTTTTGGTTTTATTAATAATTAGTTTACATTATCTTTGTAAAGATTTCTGTAGAAAAAAAGATGTTAAAATTGACTGCATTGCAAAAGAACTTAAAATAGTATTCATTCCAACTATAGACCAGATTTCTCTCTGAAGTTATAAATCCTGAAGCAAATACTAGGTTTGGGAAAGATCAACTCTTTTTTTTTCCTCCAAGATATCAGCATTTGAATTTATATTACTGTGAATTCTAAACTCATATACACAAGGTGGAAAAGCTAGCATATTTCCCATCATTTTTTAGGGAAGGCTTTCTGTTCAGTAGCTGTAGTAGCTATAGCTATATAGCTACAGCTATCCAATCCACTTTCCAATCCATCCATCCAGCTTCTCTGCAAACAAAATGCAGCAAAATTGGCATCCAGCAAATGGAGCACTGCAATCCATGGAGTGACACAGTATTTTGAGCAGCTGTGAGTAACAGAGGTATGGAAAAAGATAGGAGGTTCCACTGCAGAATCCCTGACCTCTGGGTAGATTAATGAAAGACCAGTAAGAGGCCTTAAGTTTCCAATGTAGGGATGACAGCAGACTGTTTAGGCACTGAAGCCTTAGCAGGAACTGGATGTTTTGTTTTCTTGAGGCTCTTCTGGGAATTAGAAGCCAGTTGTTCTGTCTCATACATAACAAAATGATGTAATTGGACACAGTAGTAGGAACACTCTGTTTTCAGGGGAAGGGAGTCTGAGTTATTCCTCACTCCCTCCTCCTTTATCTTTCGTAACTTTAAGAAAAAACTGTTAGTGAGCAAGAAAGGCAGCAAAATCTGCAAAGCATATCCCTGAGCACATCAGAAGGAAAATGAGCTGTTTGAAAGACAGTTTCCCACAATTACGCCATTTTGCCTTCAAATGATATTTCAAAACAACTATTTTAAGACAACTGTGTGTCAATGGAACCAGAACTTTTTGGGGGCAGATCTTTCTTGTTAACCAACCCATGACTGACCGCTACAAAATTGCCTCCAGATTTTCAGCAGAGGACATTGCCCTAATGGGAAACACACTATGCTAGAGAACACTTTGCCTGTTAAAATGCACAGAGTACAAATTCAAACCTTGGAACCATGGAAAACCACTTATTTTAATTATTTTTTATTCAAGTAACTGCATTTTACAATGAACTTCTGATCTTAAAATGTATTTTAAAGGGTACACTGACTCCATCTGTAAAAGATCCACTAGCAAACAAAGAATAAAAACCAGTATGTGTATTCATGTTTACTTGAGTAAGATTTCTTACAAGATACCGCAGATCTACTTAAACATTTGTTTTGCTCCAACTTCATTTAAGTGTTATTAAGTGCTCCATACTTATTAAGTTAGTACCAGAAATATAACTTAGATGTACAATATATCTCTGAAATTAAACCAGAGCTTCTTTTGTGAAGACACAGAAGTCGATAATCAATGCAGAACTGTCTATAATAACAGCTATGCGAAATACAAAGAAGGGAATATATTACATATACACAAAACAATAAGATTTATAATTTTAAATAAGCTATCATTTGGAGCATTTTAATTTTACATCCTTTTCTGCTTTAACTGTAGTCTTATGGCTTTTTAATATGCACAGAAGAGATATCCTGCCCCCACTCATGGTAATAGATACAAAATCATTTCAAGATCACAAACAAAAAGAAAGAAAACCAGGAGGAAAAAATAACTACTCCCCATTATACTTCAAAAAAGCTTTTGGAAATGATGTGCAAATATCGTGCTCCAAGAGAAAGTATGTATCAGATGGGATAAGTCAGTATCATCAACTACCATGTCTTAACCAGTTAAGTAGCAAACACTCAACCATTTTGCTTTATCTCTCTCACTGACATTTAAGCCTAGATGCTTTACTTCGCATCTGAGGCAGACTAAGACCAGACATATGCTCAGTTACTGCAGCTGAGCTGCAGCACAGGAAAAAGTGTTATTTTATCTGTGAACTACACCAGCCTAAGAGTGAGCTGCCACAGGGAGGCCACAGCGCTCCCCTGGCCACAGCCACCTTCCACTCAACCCTTCCCTGTGCTCATCCGAATGCACATGGAGTCACTCCAGAGAAGTAAAACAAGACTCTTCACCAGAATGCTTTCTGTGCTTCTGCTCAGTACCCAGCCAGGGAAAGGGAGCAGGGGGTGGGCTGGGACTCACTGCAGGGACAAGGAGGCAAGGAAAGCAGGAGCAGCACAACTTCCACTGGCAGCTAGCCATAAACTCAGTTGAGTTGTACATCAAGATGGACCCTTACTCACTTAATGAACCCAGCCTAGAGTTAAGAGTTGCTACCAGTTTATCTCCTAACCCATTTCAAGGCAATTGGTTTTCTGCTCAGTAGCCCTACATGAAGCAGGAGGCTTCATCTGTCACCTGTGTGCCTGAGCCCCTTCACAGAAAAGGCTGCAGGTTTAGGAGTAGCACTGCTGGAAGTTGCAGTAGATCTTCCTTAAGCACAAAATCTGTGCCAGTGATCAATAATTAACATACTTCCACCCTGACCTGTCAAAGGCTAGAGACAAACCAGACACATATGTTGTACTCAGTCCTTTTTGACTGGAAATACTGAAACCATAAATAATCCTCATATATAATTCTGACAATGTAATTACCTTCAGATGGATGAGCATCATTTCTGGGAAGCTTAGGGGAAAGAGGAGCAGTGTATGGTGGAGAGTCCTGAGGGTACCGTTTAGCACTCCTGTTTTCAGGTATTTCTTCTTTGGCTGTGAAGAAGAAAAGTCACTACCTATTATTCTAGCATGAAGCTGCTCATGGGCCAAGTCCAGAGACAGTAGCCAAGACAGACATCAGCTATTCACCAGGTTAGAGTTCCATTTCTTGTGTTACACAGACTCAGTCACTTCAATACAAAATTTCAAAGCTGAATTACCTTGACCTTGTCTACTCTCCTGAATAGTTGAAACTAAGAACTTTCATATGATAGACAAAATGATAAACATAATTTCTCCACTGGAAACAGGAAAAAAAAATTCTACATCAGCATACAGAACACAGACTCAGATATCAAATAGCTCTAAGAAAGTTTCATTCTCAATATAAATCTTGTGAAATTGTCTTGACAACATGGCTATCTCGGCTGCAACTCCTGGCTTCACCTGGGACTTGTAATACCAGGTCCTACAAACAACCTGTTGGGAGGTCTTGGGCAAGTAATTTCATCTCCTCTTCTATGTTCCTGGTGCAGCAAAAGTATTGGACTCACACAAAATTGCACAAGCAGCCAATTTCACAAGTTTTTCTACTAGATGTCTGGACTGTATATAGTGGAATGTAAAATTTTTCAAGCTACCCCTAAGTAAGGTGAAAAGAGAAAGAAAAGACTTTGTACTTGTGTTGGAACGGTTAGACTGAATTCCCTTTCAGGGGAAGTACCTTCTCACAGACAGCAAACATCTTTTGGTAAGCCTATTTTATGAGCTGAACATAAATTTAACAAATAAAATGTTAAAGTTTTGAGCTTGTCTTTTTAAGATACCACAGTATCACAGTGGTAAAGTACATATGTTTTCTGGCTTGCCTACAAGGAGAAGTTGGCTGAACAAAATTATTTCTGCACATGTGGTATGACCTATTCATTACTGTCAAAGCACTTCCACACTGGAACCAATTCACTAAGAACTGAAGTGTATTAATTTCAAGCAATTCATGCCACAGAAAGACTAAGAAGTTGCATTTCATAGAGTCCCCACATTTCACTTGAAAATAACAAGTGATTAACAGTACCTGGCTTATTCCTATCGTACTCCATAGGACTGTGTGCACATCCCATGTAAGGGCTGAAAGGCTGGCTACTGAAGAGATTATCACACTGCAGACTGTGGCAGAGTTTCTCCAAGAAGCGTAGGACAAACGATGCACTGTTTACAGAAGGAAGATTGATGGCATGCTTTTCCCCATCAAAGGAAGCTGCGAATAAGAAGATTATGTCAAACACCCCCCAAGCATCATGAAGTATAGTGAAATACCATCATTAACTTAAAGGAGAAGACATCCAGACTTGATTTAAACCATGCAAGACACGGGAGGAGTAAACAATCATTCTGATAGTTTAAAAATTTTATATCCAAAGAACTGATTTCATCTTCCATTGGATCCATGTCAGTTTAGATTTGCTCTATGGGAACTTATTTTAATAAAATGATTTTGGATTCACACTAGTGTAACAAAGCTTACAACTACTCCCTAACCACCAAAACTTTAGGTGGAATTTCCATCACTTATAAAGCAGCAAGCTCTCCACTACCTATTTGCAGTAAATCGCACAAGAAAGACCCTTTACAATACTAGCTAAAAACCCCCCAAAATCTTCCAAAAAATCAACAAAAAGCCCAAACATTTATTTAAAAAAAAAAAAAAAAAACAAAAAACCCAACAAAACACAAAAAACCCCCCACCAAAAAACAAAACAAAACAACTAAAGAAATTAAACAAACCATTTTAGTAATTTTTTTCTCAGTTTTTTTAACTGAATGGAGAATACTTGTGGTAAGCTGCTGGCATCCATTATCATTGAAATTCTGACTCAGAAAACGTTTTGCCATTTGCTATTTTATCACTAGAGAAATCTGTTCTGCTGTCAACACTACAGTGGTCAAGCTCCCATTTATTTCAACAGGAGTTAGGTGGCAGAGATACCACAGCAGCCACAAATGGATCTGTTGTCTTTTAAACTGAGTGATTACAAAGAGCCTGGACATGTGCCGAAGTCTTTTCCTTGTTGACCTTTCTCCTGCCCTCAAACAGTGTGGCAGCTGAGGATATTTTTCTTTTTTGTGAAAATTAGTACAGTTTGAAAAAGACTCAGTACTACAGATACATGGATAAATAATTACCATTACATCAGCTGAAACTTTTAGTTACTTGTGATTAGGAAGACTTTAGAACAAAGCAGGAACAAACTTGTAACTTAAGCTTAGGGCTGTAAAGAAGTGGCATAAACACCAGGTTTATGCATCAATTTGTCTCTTTGGTTTTCAGCCTGTCATGCAGCTTTCTGTTGTTAACATAATTTCCAAGTCATAAGCAGAGCTTTAAAGGATCACATGTTGTTGGTAGCAGATGCTTAAAAAAAAAAAAAAAAAAAAAGCCAGAAATTACAAGAAAGCCTTTATTCACAGATCTGAATTCAGGAATATTTCCATATTGTGCTACAAGAGAGACAGATAATATACACAAAACCAAAGAAAATGCCTAAGTCTAGCATATTTTAGGCTTCCTTAGGAAATCTGAAGTGTCAATTACTTACAGTGTTGATGTAAGGAAGCTTCTGATTAGAGTTAATATGAGTTTACCAACCAGCATCAACAACAATGTGCTGCCTCTCCCACCTGCTTTCACGACAGACTGACCAGTGCAAGTGCTTGAAGTTTAAGAGTCAGTACTACAGGAACGAAGTGTTTCCATGGCCTATTAGGTTTTTTCCAGGCTCCAATGTCCAAATGAAATGCTAATGATTAACAGTCCCACATGTGGCTCGGACACAAGGCCCTCTCTACATCCTGTTTGGAGAAGGGGTCTCCAAAGGCAAATTTTTGTTTGGAACTCAACCAGTTCTGGAGAGCAAATGGGCTGTGAGACCTACCATAGCTTGACCTCCTGACAAATTTACTGCAAAATAGTAGTCAGCTACAGCAGAAATTTAAAATGCTCTATAACAGCCTTATGGATCTTCCTATATGGCCTTTGGGGAAATGATTTATTCTACACCCCTTAATTTCTCATTTTGAAAAAAAAATATTGAAAAGAACAATGTTATTCAAGAGCTGTCAGGAGAATAAAGCAAGAAACAGCTGAGGTGTTGTGACTGCCCCAGTAAAACATTCCATGAGGAAAATCCATAAATAAAGACTCAGAGCAAACACAGCTCCCCTGGACTCTTAACACCCGAGGGCAACCATACAAACTTCAACCAAGGGTGTGGGATCCAGATCGACAGGCTCAGCTGTCTACTCTGCTTGGGAAAAGCATAACCACCTTACTTCCCAGAAAAATGCTAGGGGAAAAAATAAAAAAATAATATCTCCAAGTTGCAACAACCTCAATTTTAATGATATATAAACAGGGACTGGAGCTTGAATGTGCAACCCCAGCCCTCAGGATGAAGAGTCATACTCATTTCTTCATCTTCCATTCTTTAACTATATTTTCTCCCAGGTTCAAGCTGGGAGAAAGATTGAGAAGGAAACAAACAGAGAAATGTGGTTTTCTGCTAATGATGAAACTCATCCAAGACTCTGATTTTAATTCTCTGCTTGAGAAAATTTATCTGAGCCTCAATCTATTTCATTCCACCAAACACCATAGTTTCTGTGCTACAAAGAGAAAAAAAGGGGCTGACACCACCACCATTTGTGGGCTTGCTAATCAAGCCTTTAATTTCCTTTCTGTTTTATTTGCCTGAATTGAAAGCTTATGCATTAAGCAAAAATAAAATAGTTTGTGCCTTTGTTTGAGAAAGAAAAGATGGAAAAATCCTAAATTTAATTTTATTCAAAACAATTCTTTTCTTTGGCAGCTGAACCAAAAGAACCCACTAATTATTCCATGTATTCTAGCAAGATTATTTTATCCATGTCCTCATCAGCACACAGTTTCCTCCTATGGCAGGTATAATACTTTTTATAAAAGCATCAGTTCACAAAAGACTTAGATTTCTTTGCTTATTCTCTGCCACAGCTTTTTTTTTCTTGACAGTCTAAAAAAAAACCAAACAAAACCTGAACAACAAGCCACCCTCCAAACCCACTTTAAAACAAAAAGGCTACAACTGTAATGCCTTATTTTATTCTACTGTTGCTTCCCTCTTCTTCCTTACTATTCACACGCACAGCTAGCTGTAATGTGCTACATTAATCAAAGTCATATTTTATGCTTCACAAAATTTATCACACACAAATTTTTGATAAAATGACAGAGAGTGTTTGCTCAGCCACTTCTCAGCTACCTGTTTGACAAGCCAAGGAGAAGCAAGAGCTCAAGAACACTAGAAACCCACTGGGACCTTGTGGCTCACTATCAGCCAGACCAGGACTCTGCTTCCAGAGCAGTCCACACCACCAGGTTCTCAGATCCAGAATACAGGCCTTGGTGTGAAGCCATGTGCACAACAGTAAATCCTTTTTGTACAGAAATTTTGAATGGAAACAAGCCACAACTACATAAAGAATCTGAAATTTCTCTCTCCTGTTTAAAATTATTATTTTCAATTACTCAGTCACAGCCCACAGATGTCACTGGCCTGTGATTTAGCCCTTCGTGATAAACAATTACAAATAGAATACTGGCAGTGAACATCTCCAGGCATTTTGCTCTAGAAAATTGACTTGTCTGAAATACATACAGCGAGGTATTAATAACATAACAGATGTTCATATATATTGAAAAAATAAAGCAGCACCAGTTTCAAAACCACATATATATGATACCATTAAACCTCTACTACACGGCAGAGAAGCAGCATCCATTTTGTGCACAAACTCAGGGGGATGCCTAAGCAAGGCTCACTGTAATTCTGCCATATACAGGTTGGGGTGCTACTCTTTAAATACAGTTAGGCAGCAACACCTTTATGAGTACTTAACTGAACCTCTATTCCACTGATCATCTTTCACATCTGGTGTTAATGTAAAGAGATTAAAGTAATGCCAAGTCTTTTACCACTATTGATGGAATTATGAATTGGTGTGCTGTTATACATAGAGTATTTCCTAGCCCAGAAGGAAAAAATGTCAAGCAGCAACTATTCAGATTGAGACACAGAGATAATTTATCTACAGGCCTGCCATCAATATGTAATAGAAATAAACCTATTCCATAATAGGTGACATAGGTGGATGAAGAGTGACGTAAGATACTGCTGCAGTTCTGGGAAATGGGGTAAGGGAAGCAGCAGCAACTTTAACATGTGGAATCACTTGGCCTGGAAGCTAAACAGATTAGTTTGAGACTTGTCACCCACTTGGTTAATTCTTTAAGAACACAAACACCATGCATGGATAAGATTATGTGAATGGCTTGAACTAATAAAGCTGATTATTTCACTTGTAGTGAGTTTACTTGACAAATGTTTGGCTACAGCTGCTAAATGAGGTACACAAGCTCTACTTAGTGTAAGAAACTAACTGTATTGTGCATTCGTAATTTAAACACTGCTATTGCTATATTTTAATTTAAAGAATTGTTCAAATCACTCTGAACTCAGAGTAAGATAAATCATACATCAATGTTCACACCTGTGTTTACACAGCTACAAAAGTTATATAAATTTATTGCAGCTACTTCAGTTCTTCTGCAAGTTCAACAAGTAAACAAAAGAAACAGAGCATCTTGACATACCAGTTATCATTTCCCCTCCATGATGGCCAGATTTCAGAAATCCAAAGACTGTTTTGGCTTGATAGGCACAATCCACACAAGCCTGTACAGCCTGCTGAAGTACCACATTGACAGGACCTGGTCCAAAATGGTCTGGAAGCTGCTGAACCTTCTTCTTATCCAGGTGAGGCCCAGAATTTCCATGTTTGTTCACATAAACACACACTGAAAAGGTACAAGCCATATTTACTGCCAAGAAACCATGACATGTTTCCAAGTTAGAACTGCATATTGTCATTTTAGTTGTAATCCTGCAGAAAAGTTATACTGGTCAACTCCAGTATAGAAGCTGGAGTCAACTCAAGAAGCTGAGCATGCACGCATACTTTCAGTGCATGCAGAAAGTGCTTTTCTGTCAAGGCTCTCCTGACTGAATCCTAAACTAACTTTTTTTCCTGCTTTCTGAAGCCCTCTTCTACGTCACTAATATAACAAAGCTGACATGATCTGTGTTTGTGTTTTGACTCATCTCTGATTATACACTAGTTGTAGTAAAGTACAAATTACTGGCAGGTACTCCAAACTACCAAGTCACAATTCTACAAAGCAGGCTTTACCAAGTTACTGCCTAATTTTTTTCCTATTTGAGAAGCTGCAACAAAGAGAACCCTATGTTATATAGCTGCCACTGATGCTCACTCTGAAGCACCTATATGGCACTAAAATATATATCACACAGAGTGGCTACTGAGAACCTGTAGCTTCAGAGGACCTGAACTACTCACAGGATTTCCACACCACAATACGGCCTTGCCTCCTAAATAAACACTTCTTTACAAACACTGTAAGGTGGTTTAAAGTGTAGCACAAAACAATCATATAAGACTTTTGTAACTACTTTTTAAAGAGATAATGTGAAACTTCCAAAACAACTGGCAAGGCAGAAGAACATGAGAAACATGTAAATGATGTTTTTTTTTTTTTCGCTCATCCTGGCTGCCACATGACCAAGAATGCACCCACAACATTATTATAGCTTAATGAAAAAATGTGCCTCTGTGGTGATTGAGCAATCTAAACATTCCATTACACGAAAGACTGACATATTTTATGAACCGTAATTTGATTTTAGATAAAAACCTTGAGCTTTTAAAAATAAAGTATTTCTGTAACAGTTTTAATGATATAATGTCTTCATGCATATATGTTTATTCTCTGATGCCTGCAAATTGAAGGAAATCTATCTGTACAAATTATCAAAGCTACAAATCAACAATAATAGTATGGCATTTTCTGTCTGGGCTCAACAACAATTGCCTTGGAAAAGGTTAATTTTCCTAGTTAAAAGGTATGTGTTTTCCCCTCATCCATGACTGAAATTGGGCGTGAGAAAAGCCTGACAACTTCTATTGTAAAAAACAAGTTTTAAACGTAAAAAAGCATCCCAAGTAAAATTATCATAATTATTTAGAAGGTCCTGAGATTTTGGCAGACAATATATGAATTGTTTCACTACAGGGTTACCAGTTCCTCAATGGGTTAGTTCATTTACTAGCTTATTTATTTTCTGAGAATTCTTTTCAAGACACATTTCATTATATTTAGAGGCAGAAAAAAAGCAAACATGAGGAAAGAGGAATATATGCCCTTTGATTGCCTTTACTGGGTTTTAACAGTTGTTTCTTTTCATGTAAGGCTATATAGAGATAAAATCTCCATTTTGTTACATTACAGTACAGCTTGCACGGGATCAGAATATCCTATGGGCTTTTAGCTACATCTATTCCCATTTCATACATTAAGAAGTGGGGCAGACATGAAAGAACTGTACAGTTTCCTTCTTCACACAGAAACAAACTGCCAGGTCTAGCAGATCTATCAAAAGTCCCTGTGCCCCAGCACTTGTTGCTATAATGTGGGCATCAAAATACTAGTTCTGAAAAGTAATTCTGGCTTCTACAAATATCTTTAAAAAATAAGGCAGCTGGATAACAATTTACGGTAATAAGTTTGCAGCACATTCTTCATAAAATGCAACTGCTCGACATGGAAGCCATTCCACACACTTTCTTTTTCTTTGTCTTTTACCTGTGGATATAACTGCTGCAGTTGCACCAGACAAATTGATTCCATCTTTAAGTATCTGCGTAGTGCCATTTTCCCCCTCAGCAGACGGTTGAGGAAAAAGAGATGTAGGAGACAGTTGTTCTGGCAAGATTTTTTTCTGTTAAGAGAGAAAAACAACAAAACCCAGAGTGTTAAAATGTTTCATGTTTTTTAAGGAGTCTGCACAACCTTTCTGCTATCAGTTACCATCTTAATGAATGTGTGTATTCCTTACTAGAAAAGTACCACACACAGCAGAGATGGGAAACCTCAGGAAAAGAAGGTCAGAAACTGTCAATTTGCAGTTACACCTACTTCAGTAATGCAATGGAAGACAAATGACTTTGAAAGGAACCCACCTTTACCTAAAAAGTGGTAAAAGAAAGCTTTATATACTAATTCATGACTCTTCTAACAATCTTAGGAAGAGGTATTTCAGGGTATTTTCCTGTCCATGCCCTTCCAGCTGGGTTTATCACAGCTCACGAAAGTTAGTTGGGCTGTGTATGTATTGCCATAAAAAAACGAAGTCACACCTAGGTGTCAACATTTACAGTGCACCTGTATTTTCACCCCGACTTGTTTTCAAAGGGGTTGAAATTCTCAAGTAATCACTTCCAGGAATTTTCAGGTGCTTCATGCAAGATATCAAACAAGCCTGTAGTTACAAGCCAGTCACGTTGGTTGCCAAAACCTTTTCCTTTCCCAAAGCAAACTTATTTGCAGATTATCATATGACAGATAACCAGAGTTCAGAGCACAGTGATTTAGAGACTGGTCCGTGTGCATTACATTCTCCATCTGAGGAAAAGCGAATTTTGTTGTAATTTGGTTTAGAAAAGAGATGGGCACATGGAAGACATTTCACAGAATTACAGAATATGGTTAATTGGAAGGGACTCAAAAGGATCATTGAGTCCAACTCCTGGCCCTGCACAAGACATCCCTAAGAGTCACACCATGTGCCTGAGAGCGTTTTCCAAACACTTCTCAAGCTGTCAGACTTGGTGCTATGACCATGTCCCTGGGGAGCCTGTTCCAGTGCCCAGTCACCTGCTGGGTGAAGAACCAATCTAAACCTCTGACACAACTTTGGGCCATTCCCTTGGGTCCTGTCACTGGTCACCAGAGAAGAGATCAGTGATATGTTTTGGCATACTAAGAAAATACATCAGAATAAACAATCAATTGGAGTTCATCACTTTTCCCTTCACTGCTTATTCTTGCATGAGAACGAATTACATTTTGACTCTCTTACCTAGCAAAAATCAGGAATGTAAGAGATTACACAAAGTCTTGACACTGCTGAATGCAGCAGAGACTTGTGGTCATGTGGTAAGGATTTACTGATACATAAACTGATATATATAGTGAAGTACAAAAATCAGTCAATTTGCTAAGGAAGGCTAAGCACTCTTCCATTTAGCAGTATTTATCCTTTACACTTTTAGAAGCAGCCTATTTTCCAAATAACATATTGAAAACCATGTAGAAAGCAATCAGAATATATTCCTTCCTAAAAGAAGCAGTGACTTAACTTCTTCACAACACCTAGAAAGAAGGAATTAACTTTCCTCTGAAATCTAGGGCACTTTGAAGAAAAAAATCGGTGCCACTTACAGTTTGGAGAAGATAGGTTTGGCTGGAGAAAGTACTTGACAGTATGGCACTGGGTGGAATCACCATGAACACAAGGAATAGACTGCCACGGCTTGGCATTGCATTGTGAGTGAGATGAGGTGGCACAGGTGGCACAGAACCAAGTAGTGATGCATCACTTGTCAGAAATTGACCATTTATCGTAACATTGGACGACAGAAAGGTCTCCATCCTTAATACAGAGAGAAAAATGCACTTCGGAAGATTGAGGTTTTGATCTGAAATCCAACATTCCTGAAGGCTCCCTGTAGAAGGGATTCTTGCAGGGGGGGTACCATGCTACCAAAATTCGGTGGTCGAATTGAGGGAAAAGATAGGGAAATGGGGAAAAATGTAGGCATGAAAACAAAATACAAACACCAAACTAAGAGGGAACCATCCACTCTCCACACCAAGGCACATGTGTGGTGAGACTAGCTTGCTGTTTCCTACCTTCTCCCTCAGAAGGGAATATAGCAGACTATGCTTGCTTAGCTGAGGTTCTCGTTTTTCACCCCCCAGTGATGGGCAGCCACTGTGAGCCCAGAGCTGTGTTGTTTCAGAGACAGACCACACTCCCAGCAGGGCTGGGCACAGTGGCATGGTCTGGCTGGGGCTGTCTGGGCCCTGCCAGCTGGGAGAGCACCCCAGCTCTGTCTGCCTGCAGAGTGCAGGGCTCACAGCTTGAACCACCAGGACAACTTCACCAGTTTTACCTTCACACTTAAAAACTCTCTTTGTGGGGTTGCATTTAGGGCTGGTACCTACACTCAGACCAAGGGGTTTCCTCAAGGAATTCTGAAAGGAATTCTTTGCACTGTTATGTGAGGTGTACTTTTAAAAATAATGAAAAAGATGTACAGCGGTTTCTTCTTTATTATGGAAGAGTAAAAACATACAGTGCAAGCTGTATGTATGTGCAAGAAACAAATGAAGAATAAAATCTGACATGCATCTCACACTTACAGAGCTTAGAAAAATTTTAAATAAAGGCAAAAAATAATGCAACAGCTCAACGTTTCTAGCTGTATAATAAAAGTTAATACCTGCAAAATGATAAACACTGCAGCATAACAAACCTAAAGGGGCAAAGAAATTCAAACAACTCTGCAGAGAGATTGGTAGCTGCCTATGTCCCTAAATACACCAAATAGCCAGCTCACACTTGAAGTACAACCATTAAGTGCAACATCTGGGGGCAGGGGGGGCTTTGCATCAGTCTAGGGGGATGGGTGGAAGAAAAAAAAGCACTTTCAAGCCTCTAGGCACAGACCACTTGCATTTTTGCATTCATAGTGTGAGGTGTACAGGATGTATGGCTGCAGTTCGTGTCAGACACACCCTGTCTGTGCAGAACTCCCACAAAGCCCCATTTCCTCTCTTTACCCTTATGCTAACAGGTGTAATAGCCCAAAAAAAAGTTTGCACATATGTATAACATCTTGGCAATTTATCCACTTACCAAAGCAATAACAGCCTTCTATGAATTCTCACTAGCAGCTAATTTTTCAAATTTTAAATGCTAAAGTTATTGAAGTAAAAATCCCAAATTAGATATATCAATCCTAGATTTTGCAAAACCTAACTCTCTCTTGCCTGGTCCCACAGAGGAAATCAGAGGTACCTCAGATTTGCTGCCTTAGGAGAGGGAATGTCAGAATTAACACCAATTCCCCAAACAGTACCTCCAAGCACTTCACACAAATCAGGTGTCAAATGCTCCAAGCAGACTCCTTCAGACACCCAGGGCCCAGAAGCCTCTTGTAAAGGCAAGGTGCCTCCAACTACTGTTTTAAAACATAGATAAAAGCTTCTCAATTTCCTTTTAATGAGAGCTGGAGGACAAAAATCTTACATGCAAGTGCACATCCTGCCACACTTGAATAAGACCTTAAGATACGACAGTTCTATGTTCAATGCTGTGTTTAAAGCCCCATCCAGACTTATGAAGAACACCCCCACCCACCAGCTAGGTCTGGATAGGAGCACCTTTCTCCTCTTTAATCTCTGTTGCTGTGCATTTTTATACACCAAGTAAGAGAGAAACAAAACTGGAGACCAATTCCACCAGTAGCCTACTGGTTTAGATGTCTGACTGCAAGGAGCAGGCAGCAGAATGCTCAGCTTTCAATTTATGGTCCCCAAAATAATTTCTTCTCTTGTGATCATCATTTCAACAAAGTGCTGCTTCTAGTTTCATACTAGAGCTTCAGGCTATGCTCTAATAATGTTTCTTCACTAGCACTTCACACTGATCAGCACAATCACTGGAAGGGAGAATCCCCACCTTCCCATTACTCCACCTCTTCCCACACATCTTTAGGAATAGATCCCAAAGCCCACACTGATACAGACAGGAGGAGATCAGCCCCAGATCTTCTATTTTTTGATTCTTGTGGGGAGGAAAGGGGAATGAACAGAAAAAAAGGAGCACAAGGACAGACTCAAATTGCCTGAGGAAAGACATTGCAGGACTGCTACTCTTCTTGGACAGCCTGCTGTGCATGAGTAAACCTCAGAAAATAGACTGTACTTCCAAGTCCAAATTGCCCTAAGTCTGCCCTGCTGTGATCCTATTCTTCCTTGCAGCAGCTGTAGCATTTGTGCTTTTTTGGGGTGGAGCAGACAAAGAAGGAAGTAGAAGGGATGGATGCTGTGCTCCCTGAACTGGCTCACTCGGAGATTGTTCATCTGCCAGCGCTGGTGTCAGAGCAGCAGGAAGTGGGGTGAGGGGACAGCAGTTTCAACGTGTACCTGACCAAACTGCTCCACCACAGCTGAAGCTGGAGGCAGCTGCCAACACTCCAGTCTGACTCAGCTGGGCAAGGAGAAAGGCATCATGCCTTTCAGACCAGGGCAGAATTAGGCCCACATCCAGAGAAAAAGAAGCTTCCTGCTTCATGGTAATAGAAGCTCCAGGATTAGGGGGTGTCCATGAGATTCATTTGGCAAATCCAGCTGTATGCTTAAGAAGTCTAAATTACGCAATAAAGCCCTCACTGGTTTTAATTCTTTGTTTCTAAACCTGAAAAAAAAATCTCCCAAAAACCAAAAACCGCAAGCTATATATATGGTTCAGTAACAAACTAACCCAAACTGAAAAGCTTAAAGGCTTTCCTGTCTCTCTATTTCAGAATAGCATTTTTCAACATCAATTACTCACCCATAAATAAAACAGTAATCTTGTTTGGGTATAAAATAACTCACAGGATCTTATACTAAAATATTCCAAAAGAGCTATTCTAAATTTTTCCTTGTAATCAGTTGCTGAAAACAGTAAAGCCCTGAAGGCTGAAGAGAAGACAGAAAATTAAGTAATAATAATGAAAAAAATCTCACTACAAAAGTTTGCAATATAAAGTAAAGTAGTAGATAAGGACTAACCTTTTTTCCAGGTTTTAAACTTTTTTTCCTTGTTTTAAGACTTTCAGTATGAGAGGTGCTTTTTGTCAGGGGAATATTTTTAGGAGACCTGCCCTTCTTGGGAACTGCAGACTGTCCAGGGGGTTTGCCCCCACCTGGTTTCCTGCCCCGCTGCGCTGGAACTGGAGCAGATTTCTGCGGAGACTGCATTGAACGCCGGGTCACTTTGGAAGGGGAAGATTGGATTTTTGCACTGCTCTTTGTAATGGAAACTGAGGAAAAACAAAAACAAAAGGGAAGGGGGGGAAAACCTCAAAATGAACAATGGAAAGCAACTTTTCTAACAAAGGCTTAAAAAAAATAAAAGTGTACTGCACAACTTACATTGTAAAATGAATATACTTTTTACTTTGAACTTAAGTGGTTGGCATGAAACTACAGAACTTCATTGAAGCCAAAAAGAGAACTCTTTGTACCCATTCTTTTAGAGGGACTTCCCTATGAGAAAAACATTCAAATAAAAATTAGGAAAAATCCCCAAGAATTAATCCACTCACCTTATAAATGCTTCCCTTAATTTAATTACTATATTTATAAAGTGCCATTCATCAGGAAGGCCTTCAAAAATACTTCATAAATTATACAGCCTATAATACATCCCTTTTCTGCTAACAGCATTTTCCACAATTACAAGACATACAAACTACTTCTAGGGAGCTACAAAACAACTTCAAGCTGCAAAGAAAATCATCCCAGTGACAAGAAGAAACTGATGGCAGGCAAAATGTCCCTCATGAGTCTGAGATGCTGGTTTAGAAAGTTAAGCTCACAAAACCATACCCAGATTTTTCTACCTGGTGCCATTTCGAAGAAGGGATTCTAAAAATCAAACACAAAGTATCATTTTTCTTCATTCTTAACACTGAAGTGATTTTCTCCCATGAGATGTGTTAATCTCCCATCCCAGTCCAATATGAGATCCCAATGGATATCCACATGGATATGTTTCAATATGTATGTAATGTGACAGCATTATAATCTGGTGTGAGGCTCTAAGATTTAACCAGATTTCATTAACTTAAAACTTCATAGTGAACAGGTCTTTTCCACCCAACTCGCTCCTCTCTGAAATAATGATGGTTTCATTTTAACAATTCCCTTTCCAATGGACAGATTAGAACACCAAAAGGATGCTGAACAGAACATGAGGACACATCCTCAATGAAAAGATGTACTGCATCATGCTACAGCAGCACCTGTGACCAACAAAAAGCAAATACTAAATCCCTGTGGCCAACAAATACTCAATTCTGTCAACCCAACCACTGGCAGGCAGACAGATGCATAAGCTGCAGGACAGGTAAGCAGAAGATGAAAAAGGGAAATTTTTTGACATCAAACCACCTTTCTTGAGAGGTATGGGAAAAAAACATAACATATTCTAAATAATTCAAAACCTTTACACTAAAATTAGAGAGCTTTCTAGTGTCACATTGTCCCCATCACAGCTTTTTGCATCTTGCTGATCGTGAAACTCATGTGATCTACCCAACCTTAAATACCATAGACTTAGCGCAACATGACAAGAGAAGTATTGCAAATTAGAGTTAAAGCAGGCTTTGACTGTGTTGGTCACCAATGCCTGATTCAAAGCACTAATTCATACTGGAAATGGAGCATAGGGGGCTGTTAATTCTAGATTTTTGTGAATTTCGAATCTTTCTTCCCTGAAAATATTAGTATGTTGAAGCTTTCTGGTAAGCAAGTTAAACAAAATATAAGACACAAATATACTTTTGAACTGAGAGATTGAAAAAATAAAGTATTTAAAGATTGAGTAACAGTTTTGATGTCTAACTATGAATTATATTCAACTTAACAGTCCAGCACCTTGCTTTACAACTGTTCTGTTAACTCTGTATCTTTATTCAGGAGTTAACTGTTATTAAGTATTTGCAATAGAAAATGTCACCATAAGATGAAATACACACTGCACACAGACTTCTTCTAAATTACAAGTACTACTGACACACATTTCTAAAGCAGTAGGAGCATTTACATACATTGCTATTTGCCTGATTCAGTTACTAATCTAATATTCGTAAATGATAGTTCAAAAGAAATCTCTTCACTATGACTGGTTGCAATCCTAATACATCAAATGTAGACCTGATATCCCTAGGTATTGGAGAAGGACCACCTTCTGGATGTACAAAGGGATCATTTCCCTCTTATTTATGTATGCCAAAACATATTTTCGTATGCAAGACAACTTAAAATACGATGAACAGAATTTTAACCAAATGCTGGTACAGCATTACACCCATGTTCCTGAATTGCTGAATGTCAACTCACATTAAGCGGTGTATCTAGAGAGCAAAACAATATCAACTGTATGCTGTACAAGACAATACTACATATTGTATTATACTTTCAACAATATAAAATACAGCTCTTTCTATTTATTTGTGCTACACAACTATGCACAGAACAAAACAACCATGACCTTGTAAAGAAATATTGTTTAACAAACTCTTCGTGCTTCTGCCTATGCTGAAATCTAGCAAATGCATTTCTATTCTCACACTGTAAAGACACAGCTGTTATTAAATACACATTACTTTCAAGTCAACAGGTTCTAGGAGCAGAGGTATGAGTTTTGGACACTGGGCAATCCCTATTCCCTTCTAGAAGGACATTTACCAGACAAAGAGTAACAATGCAAACAGCTCCAGCCACTTCATGCTGCCCTCTTGAACCACACGTATCAAGCACTACCTTATCTCAGCATCTTCCTACCTGTATATGTCAGAGGACCAAATACGAGTATCATTAACCACTAAGGGGGCAGGGGGAATCAGGTCCCACTTGGTATCTTTCCTTCTGCCTAGGGCTGAAACTGCTTTTTTTAATAGGCAGGACTGCAACAAAGCCGATGCTGCCTGGGCAGCCTCCCGGAGATAGCGGCAAATGGGGAAGCTGCTATTTGCATTTGTTGATTTAAGAGAGGATGGGGGGAGCTCAAGGGAGTGGGAGACTGCTAAAGTAATTCCCATATTGTCTGCAGGCTGTATTGACAGTGATCATCAGTCACCTGCTCATACTTCCCTCACCCCGGCCTTCAGAGGGAGACTAAAGGTTACACTGGGTCACAGGATCTAGGGGGAAATGAAAAGACATGCAAAATCAAGCTGCCAACCCACTGCATCTGTAGACAGAGTTATCCCCACTAGGCCACATGTTCCAAAAACTAAGACATTTTAATAGTCTCATGAGAACTTGTTAAAATATAACGATGAAGAGAATAGAGAGGAAAAATGCCAAGCTCTGCTTGCAATTACTGCAGTATTTAGCTGGAATATTTACAACCAAAAAAGCCCATTTGCCTTTTGAGGATTCCGCTTTGCATCACAAAGGTGCTCTCATTTGCACAAACAAAATCAAGCATTTGTGTCATGTTGCTCATCTACACAAATATCCACCACTCCAGTTTCAGGCATGGGATGCATTGCATGGCTTTCCTTCCCAAATATCTTGTTTACAGCTAAAACCTGTACAGGCACCCTCAATAACTGAAGAACAGAGGTCACACTACACAGATATAATTTACCACAGAAATGTTAACAACCAAGCTGCGCTTTCGAAGTTCACAGAGCTCTAGTTATAGTGCCACGTTTGTGTGGGCTATAGGTTTACAGCTCCTCATCCAACTCACAGCTTTCACATTTTCAAATATTTCTCTCTCAAAACACTCTTTCTTTCCCCCCACCCCCAAAACAGTTCTGCGAGAATTCCAACAGCTGCAAACTTCACATTTAATGTAAGAGAAACTCCAAATCCTGTATCTTGGAACTCACAACCTGGAGATGCATGCCATAAACTCAGTCCCTCGCTGAAAGAAGCAGATCCACCGTAATCAACTGAGCTCATTTGCATGAAAAGAACCCAAAAGGTTACACCTTACATGAGGGCCAAATTCTGCTTGCAGAAGCAGAAAAACTGCCCAGACACAGGCAGAACTGCAAAATTTGACCCCAGAATGTTATCTCCAAGATCTCTTGCCAGAATAAGTAAGATATTTAAGACAACTGTGAAATCTGAAGCTAGTGAAACGTCCAGTACTTGGGAAGGGGATGGAACAGATGACAGCTCAAAAGCCTGAATTCTCATGCAATTCTAATTAGTAAAATTCCCTCAAATAATCAGCAGTGACAGTTTCACTCCATGTTTTTATGGAAAGCAGGGGGAAAACCGGTTCAGCTTTGTAATATTTAAACATTATAAATCTCCCATTCAGCTAGTGCCACAGAACCGCAATTACAAGACAGGACTTAAAACAGCTGATGGGAAAATACATAAAGCAAGGAAGGGGCTCACTGCCATGCATTCTATGAACACAAAATTGCTACCTGAGGTGAAGGTGCCAATTAGGCCAGTAAAAAGAAGTAATTCACTTTTAAAACCAGGTTTTCTTTCAAGACAGAAATTATTCTATATGTACTGTAGTATTATTCCTATGCCCCCCCAATATATAAACTCAATGTTCCTCTGAGAATATAAAAAGGTTGTTCTTTCTGCCACGTACAGACAAAAAAAAAAATGAGGCAAAGAGATTTAGCAACTTACCCTAAATCCTTGTGAGCATTCCACAGCAGAAGTAATGGAAACATATCTCCTGAATTCCAGCCTGGAATTTTAACTATAAAATTAACCTTCTTTAATACAGTCAGTTATTATCATGATAGTTTTGACAACTGGCAAAGGAAGTGGAAAAGATTAACAATTTTTCAGAACAGCTTAGTGCCAAGGATTATAAAAATTTATGTCCTTATGTCTCAATTGAACAACAGAGCCATACAAAAGCATAACTATCTGTAATACATTCCACCTCTTCCTATCTGTGTTTGGATTACTTCTGGTTATGAGGTAGCTGTGAGATACTAATTGATATGTTACTATGATACTAAATCAGTTATAAGTCCTTATTCTGCTATCTAAAAAGCAACATCACACTTGGAAACTTCAACGTCCACCTTGTCAAGACATAGACACTACAGCTTGACATTTTCTTCCTTCTAGATTTTACTTGCTGTTACCAATATAATAAAAGAAATTAAAAGTCTGTCTTCTGCAAAAAAATTTTAGCCTACCTTAGACAGGACTAAAAGGCAAAATGGAGGCTGCCGAGCAATGTAAGACAAAAATGGATGAAAGAAAAAGCATTCCTCTCCCAGTGACTTCCCCAGGCAGCACTGCAGCACCTTCAGTCCCTCAGTCCTTCACCTCCATCCCCAGTCTACCACATTTGCAAGAGGTAGGCAAGGCAGCCCCTATAGAACCAACCACTGAAAATACCATTTAAGATCCATCAAAATCCTCTGCAAATCAAATTAACACACAACACTTCCAAAAAACCCAACTTGTACAAGCTAAGATGGGGCAGGAGATATGTGGCACTCGGGAGTTACAGGCAAAACAAAAGAGAGACTTCTTGAAGATCTTTTCAGTTAGTCCTCAAAAACCAGGAACTGTGAAAACTAGTCTCATCCTTCAACAAGTGTTGCCATCGCAACCACATCAGCAGAAAACCCAAATAGGCAAACCCCAACAAAACCCCTATATTTTGTTGATAATCTGGAAGGAAGGAAGACATGGAAGAGAGCAAGCAAATAACTCGAACTATCAAAACAGCATCAACTTGAGTTACCTGAAGTAAATTTAGATATGCTGATGATGAATCTTTCAACAAGCCTGGCAAAACTCAGTCCTACACATTGAGTACAAACAATGTAATTTAACAACCTGATTTTTCACCCAATCATTACTGATTCTGCACTGGTTTTGCAATTATTTTTTCCCAAACAGCATAGACAGGATGAAAAGTGGGCCCAAAATGAGACAATAAAATGCAACAAGCTTCCAGGGAAGAAAAAAAGGCGCACAGAGCATGCACAGTACAATGCCACAATTTGTTTTGTCTCAGCATCTGAACTACAGCACTGATACTTTGGATATAGCTTACACCTATTAACACAGATTTGGAAAATATCCACTCAATTCCATCCACTAGTAGGGCACCACAACCATTTGCTGTGGCTTGGCACAACTAGCTTGGTAACTCTTTACTTCTTATTCCTCACAGGAGTAGGGTCTTTTATTACTCAAGCTGCAGGTGGGAGGTCTGTACAACTTTCTGTTTAGGGTATACTGAAATACTGCAGTGTCCATAAGATCTGAACAAGAGCAAATAAAAAGAATTCCATATAGCAGTCAAAAAAAATATATGTTGGAGTACTTCCAATTTACAAGAAAATTACAATTACCTTATAAATAAACATGGTAAGATGATGAAGAATCCTTACAACACTTAAAATAAGGTCACATCTTTGGGAAAGGTAAAACCTTTATTTTTTCTTAAGTGATTACTGCCCTGTAGCAGCATTATCCAAGCCTTGCTGCAAGACGTCAAGAAACATTAATACCAAATAAAAAAAGCTTAACATTTGAGAGAATATGGCAAATCAGATTTTAGCCTCAAGCACTGAGGAGTTTTTCATGTACAATTCTGAAGACAGCATAAATCTGCTTACTGTATGTGCTTGATTTAACCACTGTGATCTGCTTGTGAAGAGAAGCTGACTGCACTGACAGAAAAATAAAACCTCCAGCAGTATGAAATTGTACCACTTCAATTTTTTTCTTTAATGAAACTTAATTACCATGCTTATCTGATTTTTTTTGGCTACTCTAAACAACACAGAGTCTTCACAGATTTAGCTGTAGCTCTGTCTAAAGTTTCAACACTTCTTTTGTTTCATCTGCAAACAGGGCAATACTTAGGTTTGTACTGATGTTCCACATTTGTGCACAAATGTTTTCGGCTGAAAACATAACAGAGATATTTTCACATAATTTCATCAGCAACAGAGAAGACCATATCTAGTATCTAGCTTGGTAAAATGTGCACAAAGTAAACATTGAGAACATGACTGAAAATTAAATAAAAGTAAGAAATCATAAAATAGACAAGATATTTTTAAACCTGTGCTTGAGCCTACTCTACTCTTATTGCTGCAGACAGTTTTAGAAGGAGACCTTTAACATCAACACTCAGATTAACATAATGAAAGAAGATTGCTCACACTGACAAAAATGCACTAAATTAGGAGAAAAGCACTAAGTGAACACAGGGTGTGGAAAAGGGGGAGACAGAGGAGAGGTAAAGAAGAATATGACTAAAAGTAAAAGCTATAGTGTATCATGGTTTGGGTTTTTTTGGTTTTTTGAGTTTTTTAAAAATTGTTTTATCATCTTCCCTTGGCCTCCCAAATTTTTAGAGTGCAGAGAGCAGTTCCAACTTTTTGAGTTCTTTTCATCACCTTTATCCTTCAAAAATCCAGCTCCATAAAGCTGAGGGGATCATGGATATGTGGAAACTGATCCCTCTCTTTCCAGATGCTATTCAAATCTAAATGATAGATACTACTTAATACTGAAATAAATCTTTGCAGGTGAAACTACTTCTTGTTGCCCACATGGATTGTCCCCGGTCGTTCTTTTGTCTTCTCTCTTTTATGGAAAAGGTTTTACTTCTATTATAAATAAAAAGATGGGTTGCCTAAGTAACTGCCATTTACATGTAATAACTAAACAGTAAAATGAATTTATACAGAAACAGCAAATAGAAATAGTTCTGACAATCTCCAGTCACCTGCTGCGTACTTCAATCATAAGCCTCAAATACAATGAGCTACAGAATAATACAAGAATACCAAGGATATTCTGGAGTATAGCAAGATTTCTATTATACAACCGAGTACAGTAAAAAATACAATCTATTGTGGTTAAATAGAAAAGTACAATACATTTGGCCTAGAAAAAAAGCAAATAAAAAAACATGCAAAAGACATAAAACTTTAAAAGCCTTCTTAAATATATCAAAAGCAGAAGTTACATAGACCCAAGAGATGACCAAATTTAAGAATGAGCAAATGCAGAAGGTAACACTAAAGCAACAAGACTGAATTTTTTTTGCATTCATACTCACTCCAAGGAAGCACACAATATCAGTGTGTGATACAAAAAATCCCAGATACCAATTAATGAATAATCATGGAAGGAGCAGAAAACGTAACAGAAGGCACTAGGTTTCCATATATTGTGCACTTCTGGATCTAGTGGCTCAAAAATGCTGTAAGTGAAAAGGAAACAGCACAGAAGAACAAGGGTGACCTGAGGAATAAAACTGATCCCTGATCAACAAAACCAAAATCCTCCTGTAAAAGCACTAGAAGTACAAGAACCTGTTTCAGTACAAGAAACTAAGGACAACAAATGAAACTACCAGCAAGGAAAATTAATATCTCCTTTACCACAAAAAATATCCTCAAGTAGAGAATGTTGCAGGTGATAAAAAGGATGTTGTAGGTGCTAAAAGTTTAGATGGCTCCAGCATATAATAGAACAGGTTAGATCAAGTTCTTCTTCTTTTATGCTGAGTACCTGAGAAGGTAACCAGCATAAAAGCATTATTCTGAGCTTGGAAGCTGCTGGGCTGTAGATGTATCCTGTAGATACTAGGAACACTTTTGCAAACCTGTCTCCTATGTGCTTATGCTTTTCTCCAGATATCTGCTTTTAGCCAGGGCTGGAGAAAGCCTTCAAGAGCAGACAAACCTTCAGACTGCTCTTAGCACAGACATTACCATGTCAATCTCTTTCATTAGGTATTTTTCACAACACTGTTTATGTATAATAAGTCATCTCTAAAAGCATTTAAATGATCAAGAGACCCAGAGAAAACAATCTATTGCATCCTTAAAACATTAACCTTGAGGCAGCAAGCAAAGCCAACATCAACCATTGAAGTCAAACCATACATAACCAGTTACTACTACCAGAGATATTTCTAATGACACAAACTACAGTATTAGCTAAGCACAGCTTCTGATAGTATAAATATTGAATGGTACATTTCATACCACTGCGCACATATCCTGACATCCAGCCAGGTCCACTGAACTCACATCTTCTAATAAGGACCAAAGACAAAACACAAACACAAATATTAGGGCATGAAGGGTACCAACAGTTGGTCCAAAACAACTTTTCACTGATCATCTCTGTATTATCTCCTATTTTAGTTCATGAGCTGTCTAATACCAATGAGAGGTACAGAAGATACAGTTATTAAGAGTAAAAATAACATATAATCAATCTGGTCTGCATAAACTCCCCCACATCCTAGAAGCCTGTATTTAAACTGTTCTTGAACACCTCCCATGGCAAAGGTCCTACATTCTCTCTGGGCATCATAAAAAGCTAAGACAGTAGACAGTTGAAATAAAATCTTCCTTCATTTTCATACTGTCTCCCTTACTGCATTTCATCTCTCTTTCAAAAGGTTAAATTGACCCCAAAATACATCTCATGGCAGGAAACTGTTGTTCTAGGTATGAATGAAATTTAAATCATCCTTTATTGCTTTTATACTTAGATTGCAGGATATTGGCTTTGTATGTTCATTAAATTTCATGTTCACTAAATCCACTATATTTTTTCAGTCCTCTAAATAGTGATTCAATACATTTAAATGCTTTCAGCTTTACAAAAATCAAGAATACTTTTTATAATCACTCTGTAATTCAAGCCACTCTTAAGTCAATTATTTTCACTTTCTGTTCCAGAAATTCAAGCCAGAAATACTGAGGTAAGCAGCAGGAAAAAGGTCCAGACCAGAATAACACTTCAATACTCCAAGCAAATCCCTGCAATGTAGTACCTTGTCAGATTTTCTCCCTTAACAAGAGATGTTAGTGTGACATAATGTGATGTTAGTCAATGTTAAGTGTGACATAATGAAGAATCCTGACAACACCATCATATTTCTGAATCGAAATGACTTGATTATACTCTTCTTTGAAGCTATTATTTACATCTTAATAAAGGATTGTCATTGCACTTCTTTAATGGCTCAACAGCAATCAAATAACAGCGAAAAACCTAATCTGAGAGCAAAAAGTATTTCATCCAGCTATATAAATTCGACAAGTGTGTATGACACATACAAACAAAATATAAAATAAATAAAAATAACATGAGAAAGCAAAATAGAAATAACAAATTATTTATGCTCAGAATGGGGAAAAAATGAATACACAATTTCAATAAATCTGCAATTAACTTTGGGCTCACTTTTGGAATCAAAAATAAAAAACACTCCAGACTGCACCTCTCTGCACTCAGTTTCTATTACATGTCCAAAATTCTCAGTTTTAACTACAATTCTGTAAGAACCATGCTTCAGATTTTATTAATGCCTGGAGTGTTTTTGTTTCTCATTACAAAGCAGTAGCATCCTACCTGGACAGGTATTTCAAGTCTGAATTTTGTTTTGTTTATTACCTGAAGAACTGGATTACATAACCAGCTTTACTTATTGCTAAGCAACTTTGAGCTCTATCAAGCACTAATCAGGCAAGAAAAGATTCTGGATGTCTTACCTCAAAATATTGCTGGCTTTCCAGCAGTGAAATTAGAGTAGACTAAACAATTTAATAATATTCTTTCCAGAAGATGAAGTTGGACTCAACAATCTAAAACGTCTACGAAAATATGTTTTAAAACTTCTGTGCCACTTATTTACACAGCCCCTCTTGTGTATCACAGAATGGGTCAGGGTGGAAGGGACCACAGTGGGTCACCTGGTCCAAGCTCCTGCTCAAGCAATGTCATGGCAGAGCACATGGCACAGGCTTGTGTCCAGACAATTCTGGAATATCTCCAGTGAAGGAGATGCCACAACTTCTCTGGGCAATCTGTTCCAGTGCATAGTCACTCCCACAGTAAAGAAATAATTAACTTAAGCATTATAACACATCTCATTCATGATCACCTAAGAAAAGGTCAACCTTCTGAAGAAGCTGCGAAAGACACTAAAGATTGGGAGCACAGAAACATTAAGACTAAGTGTGGTACCTATTAGATGACTTTTGATCAAGTGTTCATCGTCCTCACCTGACCTTCCCCTTCCCTCTCACTGCAGGTTTGTACCAGCAGATCACTTTGGACAGTACAGTTACACACATAGTTAGAATGGACTAAACAGGCAGGTGAGAGCAAGGATGCAGAGGTACTCTTAACTAATTCCAATTAGATTTTTCACACAGTTCTTGATCTGCTAGCAAAAACAATGGGAATAAAAAGGCCAGGAAATATTACGGATTTCTTGCCTTCTTGCTTCTGTTCCCTTCCTACTTCTGGTGAGAATTCTGTGAAACCAATCTACTTGTTCCTTACTCACCTAACACCAGTTGTGAAAATTCTCACTGAGAACAAATTATTCTGGTTAATAAGGAAATTAATTAATATATGATTCCTCTCCTCCAAAACTTCTGTCAATTTTTTATGGGATGAGGATAGAGAAGCTCAAATAGTTTAACAGAAAAGCCTACAGAAACCTGACAAGCAGTCCCAGGAGCAGCAAAGGGATTACATTGAGGGATATCCCTCTTCATGCTTTTTCCCTTCTTTCCAAGGTAGAGAGTTGTTCATTATAAAGTGGCCATTAGTTAAAGAGACACTATCACCTGATCAACAAACATCCCTAAAGGCAAGAGGATGACAAAGCATTCAGAATAGGCAGCTGCAAGACAGAATTTTGAGTATGAAAGAAGAAACACTAAATATATAGTTTAGATCTGCAATCATCACAGAAGCAAAGAATACTTTAATTAGCAGTTTGCATAACATGAAGCGTTGCAGCAGCCAATATGTTAGTATCACTGAACAGGAACATGTATCTATCAATAATACAAACAGCAAATCTAGTTCAAGGTTCTTTACAAGCACACAGAAATTAGAGGTCATTAAAAGTCTTCCTAACAGTACTAAATAAAACACGTTCCCAGAGATACTATGAACAGCCAAAAATTGTTTCCCCGCAATTTCTACTAGCTTTAAGCTACATAAAGAAAATTTAACAACATTTCATCCTTGTCTGCTACCCACAAATCAAATCTTCAGTCTTATCTGCATATAGCCAGCTGGTTTTTAAAATTCTGCTGTAATTGAGGAGAAAAACAATTAAGCAATATTATTAGTCATCTTACCATTGTTCCCTGGTGGTTGTAATGCATCTCCTGTCAAGCTACACCATCCGACTGGGAAAATATCTCGAGAATCACACCTGCACCAATAGTCAAATGCTCCTCTCCAACCATCAAATGTAACAAAAACTTCATCTCCTTTAACATCTCCAATGGTTGCTGGGCAAATCAGGTATGGGTTCTTTCTATCTATAGCTTCAAGTTTCATTCCAACTTTAAAGCAGTTTGGCACAGGTTTTGGTGGTTCCTACAAAAAGAAGCATCGTAGAATATTTGTATTTCCATGACCTCTTGAAAAAAACCAAAACTAAGTAACAGTCTTTTATTTTTCCTCAACAGTCTTCTTATAGTCACTACTCTCAGGAAATTATAGAACACATTCAAGGAAACTTATTTGTATTTCAAATTTGCCTTTGCTCTTCTGCACAAAAAAAATCATTCTATTCCCCCAAACACAGCTGGGATAATTAGCAAAATTCTCCATGACAGAAAGACCCTGATAAAAGTATTTACATAAGCAATAGGTTGCAACCAATACATTATGTCTGGGCAGCAAGACAGCCAAGACACTAAAATGAAATTATTACATGCTAATAAAGAAGAGGTTTGCAGAGCATGGATATTTCTGGGGACTGATAACTGTCTGGTAAAAGCTTTACCTCTCAATTATTCCATGAAAAATTCATTAGCATTGGACATTATTTATAGGCCTCTGTTAACTCAGTTGGCCTTAGACCAATTCCAAGTGGACAAAAGAAAAACAAAAAATCAAGGGAATGTGACTGGCATAAGTGTACCTCCACAGCAGGAGTTGTGATCTGACAGAACACAAATTACCACCTCACCCTCAAGAACGTTATTATCCAAGCCCATCTCAGATGTGCTGCAGGCTAGCACAGAGAAGCGTGGCTCATCACGCCTCCGAAATTTATATTATCTTATCTAAAAGAAATTATAATTATATGAAGTTAACACCAAGTGACGTGATTGCAGGCCTGAACCCAATTGTTTGATTTGCTGACACACGTCACTATCATCCCAAAAAGAATACACTCAGTGTGACAACAGGGTTTTATCACCTAAAATTGAACCAATTCATTTTAATATTAGTTATTTTTATAGAATTTTCCATATTTCACAGTAACCTACTCAAGAGTCATGTTTTAAAAACCAAATGGCTTTTTCTGCTATTTTCAATTACTTTCTCAATACATTTTAAATGATGAGCGTGTGCCCAATGAAAATGTTTAACAAAACCTTTCCAAGCACTACTGTATTTCAATGGGTCTCATTCCCTATTAATTTTTTTTAGCCCTGTGCACATTCACATGGCCATAGTGCTTTTAAGAAACGTGATGCATTTTATCTAAAATCCATGAGGCAAAAAATGAGCAAACCCCATTTTACTAAATAACACACCATACTTTGAAGTCTCAGCTCAGAAAAAGAAACGGCCCTCTCTACAGACTAGAAGCAGATTCCTTTCTGTCTAGTTCCATAGTATGTCAATCCAATTCAAAGTCCTCGTAAATAATAATCTTGCCCCCCTGTCTTTGCTGCACACAACAGGGTAATATCTTAGCATCCTTACTAAAAATGTAACCATGGACCAACTGATAGGAAGTTGTTTACTAGAAATGCCTTTTTTCTTACCTTCTTAAAGAATGCTGCAGGTGCCATTTCAGCTCCATTGAGAGTTCTTAAAAGAAACATTGGCCAAGAGGATGCATTCATCTGGAACCCTGAGGACACACAAAAACCAAACAAACAGTCCTACTTTCAGTTTGTAAAATACAACAGGACAAAAAGGTTATAAAGTCTGTTTCACTAATGCTTCACTCCCTCTATTTCAGACTTGGCCAAAATAGAAGTAGCTAAGAAGAAATGACATGGTCGCTGTAGCTGCAGAAAGCTGTGTGATTCATTCCCACTCTGAGTGAGCTGCCCACAAAATCTCTCACCATAACATCCAGTATTACAGATTAATTTCTAGGGTTTAATAGCATGCAAGTCCTAGTACACGAGACCATTAGGTTCTCCCACACAGTCTCTGGTGCAGTGGAACTTCCCTGGCACAAGTACCTAGCTTTTCCTTCAGGTTCTAGCTCATTTATTGAGAAGATGCTTTTTTCTTTTTGAGAACCTTTATATTCTTTCACCAAACCACAGACAAAAAAACAGAGCAATTGGTTTTTCTCCCTCCCTCATTAAAAGAAATATATAAATAGCCATAAAAACAAAGAATACCTAAGAGTGAAAAAAAAAAGTAACTTCAATAAATCATGTATCATATTGAAAAACAAACTGGACAGACTTTCTATTTTATTATTCTTCATTAACAAGTGAACACAAAAATCACAAACAACAACCAAATTTGTTTAGATGAACTACTTCATTCAAACAGAATAAAGGTTTGGCTGAAAACCTTCTTATTCCAGATAATCTTCCCTCCCAACAAACCACCTTCCAGTTAAAAGATAAAACAAAACAAACAAAGAATCCTTTTGCTTTCTTTGCTTTCCAAATGAATGTTTTAAAGTAATGAGTAAGATAACAGACATAGTGGACATTTTTTTTTCTGCTTCTTTAGCAGTTAGATGTCTGGAACAGTTCTGCAGAGAAACAGACATAAAACAGCAAATCGGAATCTTCCACAAAGCAAATAGTACCATAATCTGCTAAAGGCTCATGCTTCCCTCAAAACAGATCCTTAACAATTGTCTTAAAAATCTGTAACTAGAAAGGTGGAATATATCTGCAATTCTTGATCACTTAAATAATTTACTCATCTAAAATTTGATTATATGCTCTAGTGGTTCTTTAGCTCATAGCTTTAAGCTATCTTCAGTAGAATAAACAGTTTTCAAGCCAGAACTATCTACGCAATACCTAAATTAATGCAGAGCTCCTATGTGATAAATGGTGTCATAATTCTGGGACCACTGAGCTGGTTGTCAGGCCTGGTTTCATATCAGTCTTTATAAAACCTGAACAGGTGTGGTTACTGACACATAATATTCCCAACTAGGTACCTCAGAAAAGATACACAAGCAAGACAGAGGAGTGACGACTAAACAACAGTTTCAATTAACTTCACTTGGCCTTAAAGTTGTCCTGGTAAAACCAGAGAAAATGCTATCTACAACATAATTTGCTCAGAGCAGTAAGCTCTCAACAACAAAAAGCTCATCTATGGAAAACAGAAGCTGGAACAGGAACACTTTGCTGCAATAATCACTTGCTCAAAACTCTTATGCAACATGCACAATTAAAGCCATGTAAAAATCAGGTAGGAGGCACTATTTCAGTTAGTTATTATGATAAAAGTGGAACATTAGTATCCAGAAGGTTCCCTACTACTAAGGAAAAAAAAATCCGTTGGTTAAATGTCTAACAGGAGGTAATTATACACTCAATTAGCTCCCAGCTTTACCCAGGAACAGGATGCTGTAAAACAGCCAAAAAGGCTTTTTCAAAAATTTATCTAGGTATGCCAGAATGTTTGGTTGCTGGAATACAGCCTATCTCTAAAAAATCTATGGCAGGAGGGCCAAAATAGTGGCACTCACATTCTTTTCTGAATAACCAGCAATTCAGAGGACAGGTAAACTTACCTGCCTGGGTGTAGATAAAAAGCTGCTTGTTAGGTGCTGCACAGCAGACAGCCTGACCACATAAGAGTAAGAAACAGTTCTCTGAGGAGAAGGCATCAAATTTTCTACTGATTGTCACGAAAAGTTTCTCTTCTTAATGAATCAACTGCCCCCATCATCCATAACCAGAGTTGTTTTATTCTTCACTCTGGCTTAGAAACACATTTGAAAAACTGCTGTGCTCCTGAAGCCCTATTTTTAACACTGCACAAGTATGCAACTGAAGGAACTGGTGAACTCTTCAATTTTTTATACTAGTATCACTTCATTCATTCTAGAAGGTTACATCAAGAACCTCACAGAGGTTAGACTGAGAATCTTCTTGGAAAAGTGGAAAAAAAAAGGACCTTTTCCCTGATGTCAGGAACTTCCAGTATTTTCATTCAAAATCTCTATATATCCATTGGAAAGAAGGGAAAAAAAGCCCTTCTGGGCTCGAACTGTATCTATTGTAAGCAGTATTTTCCTACACTGGCACCCTAGTTGCATTGCTTTTCTTGTGTTTCTGAAGGAGCACAACAGCACAAAAATCTACCCTCGTAATCTATGTGAAGTGTCTTAGTGGTTATGTCAACTGTTCCTGTGTCTGTCTCTCTACAAGCAAATCAAGATGCATACTGTAGTGAAATTATACTTTTCACTTCCCCTTTCCAACAGAAAAACTGGAAGCTGCTTCCAAAGCAGGATGACAAGCTTTTTGAGAGGCTACTGAGAGAAAGCATACCCATCCTCACTAAACCTCCAATGAGAATTCTCTAAGAACTACTGCAGGCACCAAACCAGAAGTAGATTCATAACCATAGGATGGAAAAGCAGCAGCAACCAATTTCTGTATACATGTAATTTTTTTATTATTTTACAGTATTAGTTTTATTATTTCTTGCATCTTCTAAAAATTACAGAAGATCATAAGATAACGGGAGAGAGTGTTCAGGTAAATTTGGTCATTATTCTTCCTCTTTTTTAAAAGCAAAACTATTTACAGATCATTGTGAAATCTTTAAATATTTCCATATACAGAATTTTAAGCTATTGACAAATACAGTACAAGAATGCAGATCTAAATATACAGGTTAATCACAGCAAAGAAAGGCAATGTCACATTTTATTTCTAGCAGTTTAGTCAGTCACCTCTGACCATTCACCAGGTAACAAGGATTTGCTTTGTAGAATTCCCTATTTAATAAACTTCCTCAGTAAGACTAAACCCAAGCACTATTTCCCAGTTTGAGGAGACACAATGTTGTCACTCATACTGCTCCTGGAAGGCAAAAGAAGTTCTGCATATTTCTAAGCATAAGGAAACTATACCTTGTTCACAAGTATTTGTTGTGCTCACAAATCAGCCATGACAAATCTGATCTGACATTGCTGAACATATATTGATTTGAGGCAAGGAGAATATTATGCAGTCTAGGCCTGCAGTTTGCTAGAGCTCTGGAGTGCTGCTTTTACTACCTCAGAGTAAAAACTCAGAGCAGAATGCTGCAATTCTGCACTAATCCACCTTATGCTACCTGTCCTAGAAAACGATTCGCCAGGTGCCCAAGGAAACATCCTGAGTGTCTGGCAGGGGAGTGCCTCCAGCAGCCCTGCTGAGGCTTCCCAGGCCTGCAGCAGCCAGTGCCCTCTTGTGAGCTACTGGGATGCACTGATGAAGTGTAAAGGAGCAACCTGGCTTTCTCCAGCTATTTCCAAGGGCTCCCAGCAGGAGTATGCATGGCATCATGCAACAAAACACTGTACACACACATACAAGACAAGCTGTGTGTGAGGGAACATTTACAGAATGGGCACATCTAATATTAAGAGCCTATTTTAAAAAATCCAACAAACAAACTGCTCATTCTTATGTCAGAAGACTGAAAAAATAAGAAAAACCCACAATTCACTCAGCTAGAATTAGTTTACTTACCTCTTTTTCAATTAAATTATGGTTTGGTGAAATGTTTGTACCATTAAATTTGCCAAGACATAAAGGTGAATTTGACTTCCTGAAAGCAATACTCCACACACACTTGTTCAGCAGCTTTGTTACTCACCAAGTGGAGGCTGGAGCATGCCCCCTTTCTTTTCACAGGTCCCGATGGGCTGTATGTCTGAGGAATCCACAAGCCTCCAGAAATCATTTTTGTTGTCGCTTCCATCCAGCCGCAACCTTAGCCTGGCACCAGTGATTCCAATCACTGTAGCTATACAAACTGAGGTAACATTGCGAGGATCGTGCGCTTCCAGTTTCATACCAACTTTGAAATCGTTCTTAGGTGGAATTCTGGACTACAATAAAAAGGTGAAAGGCTTTTTCTTATTCTTGTTAATATTGCTAAGTTTACCAGCCAGTTCAATATACAGCTTTATTTCCTCCAAACTTACCATAAAAGTGATAAATATGAAGAAGCTTTTAAACTTTGAGTGTCTAGCAGCAAGTCAGAAAAGGCAACCGGATAACCTACCAACTGCATAAGCATGATTGATTTCTAAAAAGTTAAAGATGCTAAGAAGGGTAACAAGGGAATATTAATGAAGACATGAGTGAAGTGAATAGAATACAAGGACATTAGGAAACATGACATTCAACTCAAAAACAAACCCAAAAAACCATCACACAAACCAACACACATCCAAAAAAAAGAAATCCCAACCACAAAGCTTATTAGCTTCCAATTCAAAAGAAATCATTATCCTCATTGTAATAATATTTTGGAAATCTAACTAAAATTTGAACCCTTCTGTATCAAAAAAAAGCTTACATTACAAGACAGGAAAAGGAGCTAGTGTTAACATTTTAAAGAAAGGAAACAGTCCTAAAGCATAAAACTTCTGTGCTAAGACAAAAACTGTAGCCTGTGCTTATTCGTAGAGAACTGAATATAATCACATACAATTCAATGCCAATTTAATTAGCACAGGGAAAAGAAAGTGAGAAATGCAATTTGGTCTTTAGGCAGAACTTTTGTCACATGCTAAAGATGAACAAAAGGGGGTGTTTTTTTCCTCATGTATCAACACACTATGGGCAGAGATTGACTGGATTGCAGTCTGATTACTTGCCTTCTGTCATACTGCAAACAATGTCTTCACCTAATGATGTTCAAAACTTTGTATTAACACTAACTGGGATGGAATGCCTCTCACTATTCTCTTTGGCTGTCTCCTCATTTCCAGCCTAAATTTTATTGATGGCATTTTTGGCCAACACCATAATTTAATTTATTTTTGCACCTTAGCAAATAAAACCAAAAGCTACAACTGACCCTTTCTCAGTACCCTTTCAACAATGTAAATAAGCACTGAAATTTATCTTATGAGATGATGACTATTCTCCTATCATCCTGGAAACTCTCTAGCACAAAGTTCATTTTGAATACAGACATCCAGAACTGTAAGCAGCCTTCCCCACGACATTTAAACCCAGTAGCTATCCCATCTAGACTAACATGGGTGTGTAAGTGTGACCTCTAACACAGGAGGAACCTTAAAATAGCCAAAACCATGGGCATTCACATTCACAGGACTCCTATGTCCCCCTGTGCCTGCCTGACCAGGTCAGGTGGGGATCCCACAGCAGCCAGACGAAGTGCACTTACCTGTCTGTGGACACAGGAAAAGACAGAAGAAATCTGCTCCTGCAACAAGTGCTAGTGATATTTTTTCTCCACCACATTTAAATGTCTAAAATACATCTTGCTCTACTTGCTGTATTGTGCAGGTGCAGTATTTATAACGCAGCCTAGATCAACAGCAGGAGCCCTGGAGGATCTTGAGCCCAAAAGCCAAAGTGGCAAGCAAAATTCAGTGAGCATCTGCCACTGCTGCACTCAGACAGCAGGCTGGCTGAAAGGAGAGCCCAAGCATATTAAATAAAGGGCAATTCAATTTCAGGATAATTTTTGTCAAGCTGTTATTTTGTACAACCAGGAAAAGCAACAGAAATTGAGAAATTGAGGAGTTTGTTTCTTTGTTTGTGGGAAAGACGAACTTGTTTAAATACCAACAACTCAAGGCATTTCACTAAAAAGGTAAGTCCTCCATGCTAGTTTGTCTTTAAATAAAATAAGAAAACCTCACTCAGTAACAGCCTTGCTTTAAGTTCTGCTCAAACCACATGGGACTGAGCTTTTACATTTAAAATTTTTAATTGCTTGGGAAAAAGTTTTAGGGCAAGAAAATGGAATATGAAGTGCATTGAAATTTTAAGTAGTTATTAAAAACAAAGCAACAGATAAAATACCTCCTAAATTAAAGTATCTAAATTAAGATAAATACTTTAATCAATTTCCATTAGCTGTGTCTTAATTTATGGCAGAGGCTTTAATTTATTGTTCCCCAGGTAATTTTTAATTATTGCAAAATTTAAACTTTTAAAATTCCCACAGGTCACAAATTCTAGAAGTAATTGTCAAATTAAGTTTCTCTCTGTTCTTTATTTTCTAGCTGGCCAGAGCAGTGTATTTCTTTGCATTACACAGAGTAATAATGACATGTACAATTCATGTGTAACCCAGTAAAAGTCAAATTAGTTCTACACAAAGCACAAGCACTTTAGGTTCTAAAATCTGCAAACATTATGTAGTGAGAGGATCTAGCTCTGCACTTATCAACATAGCATATCACTTCCTACTTCAAGGTCGACTCTTGGAAAAACTGAAAATCTCCATATGCAAATTATTTTGAAATTTGCTATGCACATAAATTAAAGCTCTTCTTTCCAACTCACACACTCCTTAAGCAATCCAGGTCACTTGGATTTATCTCCATCAATGCATGTCACCTAAGCATTTCTATTCAAGGCATTATCTGGTTGCTCAGCTCAGACTTCTTGAGCATTACTAGGGAAGAGGAAGATGCAAGAAAGGCACATGCTTTCAAGCAGCTTTCTGCCATAGTTACACTCCTTGGGAGCATACACTCTGGTCATGGTGCTTTATGGTCTGTGAGTATAGCATTAACCTCAGAAGATCCACGGACAACATACCACCCTCTGCCTCTACCCAGGAGGAGTCTGAGGTGTCTGCCTTGTGAAAAAACACATACTGTGAAATTAATTTCTGGAGCTCCACTCAGAGCTATAGACACCAGCATTTTTAGCCACCTCTCATTGAAAGCAGCATGTGAGGGCCTCTCTGCCCTTTATCCTCATCTGCAAAGAGCAAGCTGAGATTCAAGATCTACCATGAGGAAATGCTACCACCTGTGTTTCTCTCTCCCTATTCTCCATTCCTGCAGCTGCTTCAGACTCACCAAGTGATGGTTCCTCTCCTTCTCACTATTCAATTTGTGCTGCTTTTTATTTGGGCCCCCACTGGAGGCCAGTATCATTTAGAGTACAATCAGAACACCAACAGATCCTAGAAAACAATTTCAGATCATGACCAAGCCACTAAACTAGACATGCCCTGCTTGTCACACCTATTACACTTCTATGAACCAAAACAATCCAATTCCTTAGCAGCTATCTTCCTAACACAGTGAGGGCACACAAACCAAAATAAATCCTATTCAACTTCACACAGACAAGATACACGTCAGCTTGGGAAAACAAAGAGAAAGATGCCTAAAGAGATCGACTCAGTCCCCAGAGGGCTGAATAACTGGAGGTCACTAGCTTATACAAGATGGTAGATTTAAACTCCATCTGCAAATACATACCATGATGACTTAAGTTTTAGCCTTCATATTTTCCAGGTTCTGTACTGCAATAGTATATAACTCTGAACCTCATTTAAAGTGTTAGCAAGTTCTCCTCACAGCTTAGTTAGACAAAACAATCCTTTTCCAGCCCGAGAACCAAAGACACCATTGCATCTTCAGGCCCAAAAAGTATAAACAACAGCGAATTGAGCACAGCAATCTGAGAGGATGAGACTTCATAGCCTGAAGTCATAATCAGACAATTTACCCCAATATGTAAATGGACCAAAACTTATAAAAGTGTGAAAACTTGTGCCCCATCATCCCATCTTGGGTGTAACCTTGGCCAGGCTCTTGTACTGCTCAAGGTGTATCTTTTGAAGGCCTTTTTAATAAATACCTACTCTATTCCTTTAACACTGTCTGGCCTCTCAAGGCATCAACCAAACCACCAGGTAGGGGGGAGCAAACTTCCAGGGTACAGTGTAATACAAAATAGTACATTAAAAACCCTTCATTATAAACCCAGTATTTCCTTTATATTCCCATATATTCCACTTGATTTTTTTTAAATATCTGTTACCCCTAAGTAAAAAGCAGTCTGTTCAGAAAGAGATAAAATTAAACATATTAAAGATCTAGGAAAAAAGTGGTGGATAAACTCTACTACACACACATCTTACAGCTAGACAGAATTGAAAGAAATCTTTCAAAAATGGGGCAGAGGAAAAACTCCTCTGATAATCAGCCAAATTTTTAATTCTCACTAAAACCATGGTAGCACTAAGATTATTGAAAAAAACAGAAAATATTTTTGAACACTGACATGAGTATCTGTTTTCATTAACTAGTCTTTTTTTTTTTTTAAGGAAAACAGAGTTCAAAGATACAATTTTAATGAAATCCTCAAAATTTGGCTTGAGGCAGAAACCAAGAATGGAAAAATTTCCGTAGCTAGTAACTGCCAAAACTGTAAGCTACTGATAACTACAGATCAAAAGAAATCAAATGGGAGGTGTGTAAGTAGTCTAAATGTGAAAGTTTTTCTAGGATCACCCTGCAACAGGCATACATACATGCACACTTGCAAAAGAGTATCTGGCATACCTGTCTGAAACAATGCAGAGGGGCAGCTACTGATTCAGTCTCTTTCAGATAATCATCCCAATTAAACTGTTCTGGAAGACACAAGATGAAAAAAGATCATATATACAGTTTTGGTTTTTTTTTTTTTTTTTTTAAGAGAACTTAAATGAGGATTTGAGGAAAGAAAGGGACAGAAAACCCAACTGTCTTGAAGAATGTATTTTTTTTTTCAAGAGCAGAATCATTCTCAAATGGAAATGCCACCTTGGAGAATACATACAGACCTTGAAGGAGCTTCAAGAGTAATGTTAATTTACAGGGGTGAACACACAATAGGCAAAATTAATATAAACCTTCCCTCACTTTTTTTTTTATTTTTGTGCTCCACATGCCAAATGATCCAAGTCAGAATATCTAGATTCAATTCTCTGCATAAGGGTCTCTCAAGCATCCTTATATAAATCACATTAGCCTTGCTACATCTTAGGTCCCCTAACTAAGCAGGGTTGATAGGATAACCTCATGTGAGTACTGAGATGATGTACATTGAAAAACACAGACACATGGATACTGTTGAAATATATGTTACAGAATCACAAAATCACAGAATTTCTAGGTTGGAAGAGACCTTCAAGATCATCGAGTTCAACTCATGCTCTAACACATCAACTAAACCATGGTACTGAGTGCCACATCCAGTCTTTTTTTAAACACATCCAGAGATGGTGACTCCACCACCTCCCCAGGCATGAATACTATCTACCAGAAAGCAAAAAGGTTAGCATAGCCTTCCAACTGCATCTTCGTCTCTTTTTATCTGAAGTCACATAAAATTTTCTTTTTGTAGAATATCATGTAATAGGGCAGATACAGGTAAATATTATGGCAACGTTAAGTAACAAAATCACGGTATTTTTTTCCAGTGTTAATAGTGTCACTGTTTATGTGTATGAGCAAGGAGATTCTGCATTTGATTTAATTAGTGTTATCAGTTTTGCATGAATGGAAAAATAGGAAAAACCAACATCAAAGACATAAGCAAGCGTATTAATTATTTTAATATAAAGTGTAAGAGAAAAGCTACGATGACACAGCTAATATTTTTGTTACTAGATTATCTAAGTGAGCTTTTTTGCTTTTTTTTTTCCTTGTTTGGGCAGCAGGCATCTTTCGGATGTTCCTGAAGAATAAAGCACTGATGAACCCAAAATGATGCAGTGATGCCACCCAGTGGCTCAGCAACAGCCACTCACACGGCCCAACACAAAATTCTTGGGGATGATGGAGAGCTTGCTCCGGGTGCGCCAGTAATTCTTCCAAAAACGCCACTGGGCGCAGACACTTAAACACATCTCTGCAGTCTCCAGGAGAGAGGAGAAGCAAAGAAACAGAAATTGGCAGCATCTTCCAGCACTTGCACACAGCTTCTCTGAAGGATGTGTGGTGGCTCAAACCCAGAGTCTGCCTGCAGTAGCACAGCATTCAGCTGACAATATCGAGTGCCTCAAGCAAGAGGGAAGCACCTCCTTGGCCTGCTGAGGTCCTGGGTTTTGGTGAAACAGATTCAAAATTGTACGAGTCATTTGTCCTTGGCACTGCAGAAGCCACGTGCTTGTCAGCTATGTGAGAAATCAGTAACAAGTCAGCAAAATGTCAAAAGCTGTTAATTTGGTGGTCTGGAATATATGCAGGCTGGTAACAAATACACTTCTACACAACATCTTGGAATTCCACTTATTTTGGAATGAAAATTTTATTCACACATTTATACAGTAACGCTGATTTTGTATTACTTACAAAAGGCATGATATATTAACTTAGGCATATATTTGTATTTCAAAAAGGCAGAAACAGCTCTTCAGAGCTTTGCCCAAAATGTAGCCTCCAGATTTGTTGCTCTTTTCATTAGCAGGTTAAGGAGGGTGCAAATATTAAATATTATGATCTGATAGCAAGGTTTTATCTTATAAAAATTCTTCTTGAACTCTAATAATAAAGCTGCCACTTCAGGTTGCCTTCTGATTTTAAAAAAAAAAAAATCAGAGCTTACCTTAGTAAATATCTAATTCTACATAATTAAATCTAGTCAAAAGAAAACATTAGTTGTGTCCCAGCTGTCTCAGATCTAACATGATGTAGAAGCTGTAGTCATTCATCATAGCCTCATTAAGTTAAAGACTGTACAAATTTAGATACTTCAGTGACATCGTATTTACTGGGAGAAATAATCATTTACCTCCTCAAAAAAAAAATTATATAGTAATGTTTCCCAAATTACCTCAATTTTAATAACAGGATGGTAAATTTTGTGGGATGAGCAAAAATATAGAGAGAAAGAAACAGTTTTGCTTTTTCAAGGGAACATTTACTAGAAAGACACAGAAGGTAACACTAGCAGCCAGCTGCAGACAAAGCCAAGAGGAAAACAACATTGCCTAGCTCTTTGCTTTAAATCCGGGCTATCAAAAGCTCTTGCATCAAGCAGAAATGTTCTGGAGTTAAAATTAGAAGCTCTCCACCTGTGAAGACACACTGTATTAAATTACAGCCAAGCTCTCAGAGATTGTGCTAATTATCATTTAATTCTTGCAGTTATAGAAATAGGAGACACATGTATGTTTGCAACATGAAAGAAGCATCTCCAGAAAGATAAGCACATTGAAAAATTATCTGTATGAAAGCTTCTCTGTATGCTCAGAGTGCACACATAGAGAAGCAATTGTATTTTACGTATTTCTAATTCTAAAGACTCTGGAAATATGAAGCTTCTGACAACCAGAAATCCTAAAAAAATTAGCTCATACTAAATAATTTAATGTGCATTTCTCTTCACACTCAAATCTGCAAGCTGAATTAAACAGCTTAAGAAAAGACTGTTATGCAACAACCACAACTTTATAACCCACCAGGAAAGTGAAAACTAGAGAGAAAAAGAAAATTTTATGCTGAAGAACAAACCAGCGTATATTGGAAATGGAACAAAACCAAAACCCGCATCAGAAGGTAACTAGAGTTTTGTGTAAATGAAAAAAATATTCGTTTATAACCAGCATAGGAGTGAGGCTCTTAAATAGTGATTCAAAACAAACAGCAATAGCAAAAAGACTAATTTAAAAATGGAGGGACTGAGTTTATGTCACAGTTGCTTGCATTACAGGCACTGACCCTTTGGTCAATGACCCTTAATGTTCTCTGCAATGCTGTATCAATACCCTATCACTTCTGGTCAAACCTGCCAATTCCAAAGTAACTCAAACTAGAAGGGACCCCAGGTGGTCTCTAGTTCAGCCTCCTGCTCCTCCAGGGTTCCATCAGAGTCAATCTGAAGATTTCCTCATTAAGGAGGAATTTCTCATGCTCCAGCCTGTATTTGTCACTTCTCCTTCCACAATGGCTCTGAGAGGAGCCTGGCTCTGTCCCCTTTCCATCCACCTGACAGATAGTTGAAGACAGCATGACCACGTCCCATGAGCTTTCTTTTCTTTTAGTTGAAAAAGAAACATTTCTTCTGGTTTCAGTACCAGTATTTTGCTTACATCTTGCGTTCTGTCTCCTTCATTTCCTTGCAGGACTTCAAGCCAGCCTATTCCAGTACAGCAGTGCCTTCCTTGTACTGTGCAGCTCAAAACTGAAGACAGTTCTCCAGACAGTCTCCCAAATGTCCCAAAGCAGTGAACGCCTCCTCCCGGCTGCTGCCCGCAGTTCTGCCCGCAGGGTCCCGATGCAGTTGACGCCTTGCGCCACAAGAGCTCGCTGCTGGTCCGCACTCAGCTGCTGCCTGCCGGGTTCCAGGACCTTTCCTGCTCAATTCCTCCCCAGGCAGCCAGCTTCTCCCGCCTGGGCTGCTGCAGGGCTCCGGGCTGCCCGCGGCCGAGAGGGATTCTCCATTCACTACTGAGTGGATCCTCACCGGGGTCCTGCCATTCCATTCCCCAGCACTGGCAGGTCCACCTGATGGGCACTCCTGCCTTCCAGCCTAGTGGCTACTCCTCCCCATTAGATGTTGCCCACAAACTGGTCTGGCAGCGTGTCCTATCCAATCGTCCCCATCTGACGGCAAGGCATAAAACAGCATCAGCCCTAGTACTGACCTCTAAGAAATGCCACTAGCTACCATCTGCCAGGTGGACCTTGCACTGCCTGACAATCCAGTTAATTTTTCATCCACCTATCCCATCCATCCTCATCAGTTTGGCTGAAAGGGCACTACAGAAATTGTACAGAAAGCCTTGCTGAAGTAGACATGAACAGCTTCAATTGCTCTCTCCCTTGTTTCCAGAATAACTAAGCACAAAAGGCAATCAGTCACGCACAGTTCACACTTGGCAAATCTATCTCCACTGTTCCTAACCTCATTGTTGTCCTGTATTTGCTTGGAAATGGTTTCCAGAAATATTTTCTTTATAGTCTTCCTGAAGACTTAGATTGGGCAGGCCAGCCTGTAATTCCCCAGGTGCTCGCATCTTATCCTTCTTGACAGTGTGTACTATTTGACTCCTTCCAGTCATGGTGGAACTCCCTCAATCACTACAAGTTCTCCAAAAGGAGTGAGAAGCCTCCTTGTGACATCAGTCGCCTACCTCAGCACCCCTGGAGTTATATCTGCTGCCATGAATAAGTGAATGCCCAGCTTGTTGAAGTGCTCTCCATCTTTTTTTCACCATATGTAATTCTCCAGTTTAGTGTAAACCAAAAGTTTTACAAAACTTTAACTGAAGATTTAAATTATGAATTGTCATTTGCAGATTGGTAGAACTTAAGATCCTGGTTTATTTAGGTTGATATAATACAGTATCACCATAGTCTAAACACTGTTTGGGCAGATGGAACATGTCACGTCTTCTCAGATCACCCCTAGGTTCCCTTGGCACCCATCTGAGACTTTGGACATGGAGATGGATCTTTTCTTCTTCATCCCACAATCTCTCTTCTTCAAAGATAAGATTTCCTTTTAATTTCTGTTCACACACTCTTGCAAATATAGCAGTTTAAGTGTAAAGTATTTCATACTCTGTTTTATACCCTGTACCTCTTTCTGTATGTTGTGATCCTTCAGTTAGAATTTTTTTCCTTCTCACATCTTTCTCTACTCACTTTAGTCTGTTTCTTTTTTAACCCATTCTTCTCACACCTGTATCTCCTCTCTGACTTTTTGCCTATCACACATGTCCCTGGAAACTCTGGAGACTTCCTAGTTGCTAGCCAAAAGCACTGTGTGGCATCTTTCTTCATCTAGCATCAAGAGGCTCTTTTTGCTCACTTGCCACCAACAAGCAACAACACAGGATAAAAATTATCTCATCTGTAGAAAATCAGAGATCCTGCAAGAAACTCCTCCCTGTTTGACAGAGCTGAGCCTAGATTTCATGAGGAAGTTCAGTTCCCAGACACTAGGTTAACAGCCCAGACCAAGTCAAGAACACACAACACAGAGTAAAGCTTGCCTGCTTAGCACTGCTTCTCCACAAAGCTTTTTCAACACCTTGCTCTCAACTGCAGGAGGAGGCAGGGACATTTTCCAGTGACTCATGAAATACGGTTATCTTATCCACATATGAAAAGCACTTTGCTGGTGGAGGGGTGTCTTACAGCACTCCGTCTGTCATGTCAGACAACATTATTTAAAACAGACAGGCTGAGTCCAGTCTGACTGGAGCTCCTTTTACACTGCAGAAGAGGGAAAAAGAGACAAACACACTTCTTTCTCTGGCTCAAAGTAACAGGGACAAATAAAGATGACAGATTGCCTGCAGAGGTTGTGGATTCTCCTCCGGAGAAAAGTTTTCTGGATAGAATTCTGTTTAGCATGCTCTAGGGGATCCTGCTTGAGCAGCAAGTCAGATTAAAATGACCTCCAGTGGTTGCTTCCAACCTTAGCCATTCTGTGATGGCCAGAATCCCAATAAACGAAAAAATTAGCTCTGGCAAATTTAACAGCTGAAGGCTGTACTATGACTGGTATTGTATCTTTTATGCAAAGTTATTACCTCAATTACCCAGCTAATCTGTCAGTAGCCTGGCATGTTTGATCAGTGACTATGCTACTGGTCTCGACTGGTACCCAAGAAGAACCAGACCATCTATCAGGAGTCAGAGGGCACAAGAAAAGTGAGCAGAGTGAGAGTTTAAATAATTCAGTGTCATTTTTTCAAGAACTCCAGAGATTTTGTACTCTGGTCAATACTACTCACGACATTTCGTACTTTCACAAATTCAAACAAACAACATGAACATGCAAATCCTTAGATTAAGGATGTTGCTATTGTTTCACTGCAGCCCACAGAAGCTACCCTGACAGCAATCTCATGTACACACTGCCTTATGGCACCTGCTGAGGATAGTAGAGCCCAAGTTAGCTAAAAATCTGGATCCCTTCTGGTAGGTGTGTACTTTTCTTCAGTTTACTAAAAAAACCCACAAATTCTGTTTTCAAATCAATTATTTAAAGTCAATTAGAATCCCACGCAATTTAATCCAGTTAACAATCCTAAAAACTCTAGACTAATCAACTGAAAATCCTTCTTTTGGCATCAGGAAACACATTAAGGAAATAGAAGGTAAATGCAGCAGAAAAGGCACGAAACTGAGAAATACATGATGAGAATAACAGACAAATCAGTAACGGTTTAAAAATAATAATGTTTACACAGCATCTTTGATTGTACATACAAAGAGTATTTATCTTGGCTAGCAGGTGCAACTCAAGCAGTTTCAACCAACACTTTCTATACCAAAGCATACTTTCCTAACAGCTAGACAAAAGCAATAGGTATGTTTTTAACCACCCACCAGTAACAATCCAAGAGGTTCCAACAATGAAAGAAAAGGTCAGAAAATAGTACAATCCAAACATACATTTTTTCTTTTAAAGTACCTTAACTAATAACCTGACAGCTGCAATACCTACCACTTTTTAAAGATGGGTTGTTTGCCTGCTGATTCTTTCCATTTTTCTCTTTTTTAATATTCCTTGAATCTAAAAGACAAGATTCCATTACATAATAAATGTAATATTCACATCATAATGATGTCCAGCATAACACAGAATGCTTTCAAACAATACAGAGTATCTTATTGACTTTATTCATTCCAGTGCATAACCAAAAAGGTATCTATACTCTAAATTTAATCACTGTACTATTTTCCCTTCAAAATATATTGAAAAGTACAGCATGAAAAAGCAGAGCTTTTGACTACTTTGTGTCAATTATTAGAATAAATCTAGTTGAAGAATACAGAGTATCAGCTCCACAGACAGCAATTCTATTATATTTTTTAAATTTAATTTCACTCTATACACAATTTGAGATCCTAAAGATCACAGGATATCTTTATACATCTGGTTATACACAGATCACTGTGAACTGAGAAACAAGGTAAAAACCAAACCCATCCTAAAACCATATTTCAGAGTTAAAGATTTCATTCTATATTGAGATTCTTTAATACTCAATATTCTCAATTTTAAATTGTCATATACTCAAAGCAGCTATCTCAGTGCATACATCAGTTATTTAAAAGAATCATTCAGGAGAATCTACATTCTCTATCATTAATCTTGGCACACACTCAGAAAGGGGTCTGCCATGCTGCATTTTTGATGGATTTCAGTATGTATGAGAGACGCAGGAGAACTGGGCAGCTAAAATGGCGAAGATTGAGAGAGACAGTTCCACTCATTCCTTTTAAAATACAGTGTTTGGTGACCTGCTTTTGACACTCATGGACTCAGGTGCAATTCAAATATGATGCTGACCCGACAACAAAAAAGCAAGTACATTTTCAGATTTAAAAAGCTTTTTTGTTTTTATCAAGATCTGCATAGGAGAATAACTCTCTTGGTTTCAAATGCCTTAGTACTGGGAATGGGGCTGCTCCTCTAATTCTGCTTGTGCCTAGCTCACACCTTGTGTTATCCCACTTAGCCTGAACTGGTACAGGTGAAGGGAAGGCTCACTTTTCCTGCAAGACTGCATTAGTAGTCAATTATTAGTAGCCCTATTCACTCGCTTTTAAGTCTACAGCTACTGATTGGCTTGCTCTTGAAATAAAAACACTCCTGACCTAGAATGTGAAGCGTTTTGTGACAGAAACACTTGAAATACAGTGAGTTTTTCTGCAGCAAAGACTAAGCATTAACAGTGTTTCTTTTCTGTAAGTAAAGCATTTCTTGAAACATACTGACACAGCAACTCGTGGTGTTCAACACTTCCACCTCATATCTTTCATTATCAAGGAATTGCCGTGTAATGCAAGACCAGAGTCACGACAATCTTCTGTCACCAGTACCAAACTCCTCCCCTACCACTCAGTGCAGAGAGGATAAGCCATCTATGTGACTCTGTGCTTGGTAGGATGCGATGCTCCTTTGGCCAGGGCACTCTTGCGGATGGCCAGGCAGGGTCTCACCATCCAGAGCCACCCCATCACTCTGTCCAGAAGCTACCAGGGCGTTGGCACTGGGGGCAGCCCCAGAATTGGGTGCCATCCCAGGAGACAGGGATGGGATGGGGCTGCGATTGGCCACAGGGCCGGGGCTGTGGTGATTTGGAGACTGGCCCTGCTGCAGCATCAATGGGGCAGGGGCTGACATGGGGTCCTGGGCAGGGCAGGTGGAGGCCCCAGGTGAGTCAGGGTCGTTAAAACCTATTAATGTACTCAGGACCACAACACCTTCCAAGCATAAGCCAGACTTCACAGTCCTACAAAATCAATGCACAGCTACATAACTGCTCAAAATACATTGCAAAAATACCACCTTTTCCTCCTAAAGCAGACATGGGCAGAACTCCAAGTCCTTTGAAAAGGAAACAAAATGCTAAGTTTACTCCTTGACTTAATCTTCTTTCTTGACTTACATGCTCTTTCTTTTGGAAGAAGTTTGATTTGGAAAACTTTCTATTGCATAGGTTCCTGAAAAAAATTGCTTATGAAGGTCAGCTTCAGATGGAACTGCTGAAATTATTTGGAACAGTGCCCACAGAGCATTATCTAGTGCCCCAGTACTCCCCCAGCAGTAGGGCTTTAACCCACACAAGTGGATACCCTACAACTACCTGTGGGAACCTCAGAAGGGATAATGCTAAAACTAGTTCAGTAACACTGAAAAGATGCAAAGCTAACGTTCACCTTCTCCATCCTACAGGTCAAAATATTTCATCCAGCCTCTTTGGAACTGAGCTGAATCCAGCTAATTTTCTACTTGGAGGTAGCAATCCACAGCAGTACCTTTTGCCACATTCTATAACCTCAGTCAGGTTTTCCCACAAACAGTCATGGTAGTATTGCAGACATCAGGCTGTCAGCTTTCAGAACAAGTAACTTTCCAATCTGACTATGTACAAAAAGGAAATCAGTAAGACTCTTATGTGGAACTCCCCTGAAAGAAGAGAAGTAATAACTGCTTCCTGCAAACACCCAAAGCTTGAAAAGACAGAGTCATGAAAGAATATCTACCCAACAGTGCCAGATTAAAAACAAGATGACAGCCTTTCAAGATGAGAGACATCAAGAACAGGTGAAAGAATGTGAAAAACTGCAGCCTGGACACCATATGTGCTCTTGCTGACAATCACTACATGAATTATTTATTCCCTGTACCAGCTAGCTTTAGTGCCTCTTTCAAAAATACCACAGCAAATATGAAAGTTGAAACAAAACACTCTTGGCAACATATTTTTCTTATCAGCCATTAGAAAACTACAAGAAGAGATGATTATATTAATGATAATTGGATTTCTTAAAAGCATTTTAAACAACTATTTCATTTGAGGTGGAGGCATTTTCATTCACAGAAAACACAAAGCACTGTCACTATCACTTGTTTTTGATGGTCAGAAATCTCCCGTTTAAAACGCAACAATAAATCTTACCCAGCATATGCAGAAGCATCCAAGAGTAAGTCTGAATAAAATCAAGATTGCTTTCAAAGGATCCCCTTGCTTTTATACATTCCAGCTTTCTTCAGTGGGAAGCTGGGAACACCATTAAGAAAGCTGGAGTGTTTTGTCTAAGCAGATGCAAAGCTACTAGCAGGAAGAATTACCAACCGATGTCTACATGAGACACCCTGTATCTACTGCCACCCCAGAAAACTTTCCCCCAGTCTGTATTTCACAGTCACTTCTTCACAGTCTATACTTCCCAGCCTTGTTCAGGTGTGCTTTTTCCAATTTTGGCAGTTAGGGTAGACAAAATTTATGGTTTATTTTCAAAAAAACTATAAGGAAAGTAAGATTTTATTAAAGATTTTATAAATACTAATCTTTTATAAACACATGGGGTTTTTTAATGCATGCCAATCTAAATTTGAAATTTTGATATTCTATATTTTAATAAATTTAGTTTCCAAAGATCACAGAAAAAAATTTAGCCAGAAGGCTATTATTCAAATCACTGGGCTGAACAAGATGACTCTCTCTGCATATGATCCTCAGCTTGGTCAAGCTTTGAAGTCAAACCTCAAAAAATGAGGTAATGAAAGACATATTAAGCCTTTCTACATATTATCTACATAATATGTACCTGTGAATAATTGTAAAGGTACAAAGAGTATTTTCTGTTCATCCCCTTGCACGTTCAGCCTCTAGTGAGATTCAATGGCTAATTCCTTGAAATTTGAAAAACAGATTTGAAAATAGGAACTCTATTTATATATTGGAGACAGAAGAGACTTATTCGTCCTAAAGTCTTGAAGCTCATGGTAACAAAAAAAAAAATAGGTCAGCTTAATTCATCATCTATCTTCCCCCGTCCATTTTTAAAGGGAAAAGTTTCAGTTTATTTCTCAACATAAAACACAGTATGTGTTATATCATTTGCCAAAACAAGAGTTAGAATGAAATTCTGCTTAATCAAATGGACTTAATTAAATGCTATTCAGCTCTCTAAAAAAACAATGAAGAACAGGGTAGAATTTCAAAAAAAGTTTGGAAAATAAAGTAATACATATAACTACATAGCCTTTACATATTTGCTATGTATCTATAAATATTCAGCCTATACCATGCACAGGCTTAATACCCTATGAATGATTTCTTTATTTACGGTAGCAAGACTAGAGTACAGCATATACTAAAATATGAAAAGCAATATATTGTATTGTTCACCAACTATTTCTTTTCTAGAGTGCACTTTATAAGCTAAAGCTTTAGATACAAGTCAAGATAAGAGTAAGATTATTTAACATAGTGCTTTCTGCTTGCTGATTCAAAACCCCATGTGTTTACATTACTCCCACCCTATCTGTAACCACAGAATTGCGCTGATAAGATTACTCAACAGAAGACAGGGAAAAGGAACCACATCCATCACTTAAGAAATTAGAGACAAAGGGAAAAAAAAAGACAAAGCTATCCTGACTGACTTGTGAATACCAAATTTAAAAAAATAACCAGAGAAGGCAGTGGTAAAGCTCTGGGCAAAGACAATCCTGGTGACGACTGTGTATTTCCTCTTACAGGCTCCTGTACTGAACTCCAGTTTCTTGCCTGAGATGCTTTAAAACTCTGCAACTTCTTTCTAGAAGACTTAACCTTTCAGCAAACTAGATGATTGTTCTGTCTAAGTGATGGCAAGTATCATGTCTTTTAACAGTAACAGTTTTCATCCCAGAATGGTGTGCTACCTGGGAAGGCACATATGTGCAGTTTTCTAAGACTTGTTATTTGTTTGTTGTCCAATGTGGGGAAAATGAAGTTCACAGTCATGCTTTCAAGACTTCTGCAGCTATTCCTTAGCCACCTTGAAGTTTTCAACTCCTCTGGCTGTTCAAAACATGGCAGGATACCACCCTCCTCAAACAAACCCCTTGTCTTTTCCTGATGTATGTGAAATACCTTTGGGTGACAAAAACTTTTGCTCTTCCCATACCACACAGTTACTCACTCTCAAATGAAGTTTACTAAAACAAGCCCAAGACTCGCCATTGCTCAGGAAGGGGCCCTCTTCTCATTCCCTACTACACAGGGTTGTGAGCCTCTTTTAGCTACCTTTCACCACAACTCAGTGCACACAGTTGAGGGTATCCAGACAGAGTGAATATGAAATTTCTCCTTTCCTTTCTTTTTGTGCTTCTCTTGCGGGAACCTTATCTTATCTGCTGGGAACAGGGAGTCTCTTTGACTATATTTAGACAACAACCACGCAGAAAACCTACAACAGAAGGGGACAGACTTCCTCCATAAACTCTTTGTGCAACAATTAAACGGATGACTCCTACCATTACAGAAAATCTATTCTAGTAAAAGACAATTATTTACCAAGGGAACACACAGGCACATAAAGCAGCTTGGGTTGAAGGTAGAAAGCTCAAGGGAAGTACAAAAGCACTAGCAGCCTTTTATGGGGGATGACTACCAATCTGGAAGTTTCCAAAGCAGCAGCAACACGGTTTCAGACAGTGGATCTTTTGCTCTTCATATTTTTTTTGTTTCACCAGCCCAAACACTCTTGTTTCTTCTTAAGTCTCACTCTCTGTTTTAGGTCTGAACTCACAAATGTCACAGCAGAAATCACACCTTTATGGTACACCGTATACTTGTGGATGAATTTATTTTAAAATGTTCATTTTATCTTCAAGAGACAGTTGCTAATGCCATTCATTGTGATAAAATTTGATTATCTGTACTACTTAGTTATTATCCTGCTAAATTACAGGCACTTCCAAAATAAAGCCCTATGTTTTAATTAATAGCACATCTAGACACATTCCTCAATTTCAGAGTGCAGTAATGGTTTCAAGGCTGTCAGAGGACAGAATTCTTTACATTAAACTTGCAGAACTCAAGACAGCCAAATTCAGAATTTGTATTCTAAACCAATGTGAAGTTTGACCTTACCTGTATTCAGTAGAGATCGCAAACTGTCTTCCTTAATCTAACAGAATAGCGAATTCTCACGTTGTATCCCACCAGGTCCAAAGAGAGAATTTAGCAGGTTCCCCACTTTCCTTCCTCTTGGATTAAAGCTACCAGGCCTTACCTTTCGCTGCTGTTCTCCCCATGGTAACACTTCTGTGATCTCCCCTCTCACAATAAAAAGGCTGAAGTTGAAAGACCACTTAATTCTTCCTTTCAGCACAACAGTTTCCTGTGGAGCAGTAATACAACAAGTTAGGAGGCGAAGTTGTTGTTGGTGTTTGGATTTTCTTTTTTTGGAAAGGATCATTTTTTTGTATTGGTGTATAATTACCTTGCTGATTTTAAATTGCAAGTGTTTAACAAACTACCTGTAGGAGAGTAGTGTGAAAACAACGGTTAAATAAAAGTAACAAAGGTACCAAATGAAAACTTTCATTTCCTTGTTTTAGACAGTTCTTTTTCTAATGCTTTGAATTTTCTGTGGATTTCTAAAACTAAGAAAGAGATCAAATATGCTGTATTCCTTTTTCCCCCCAAGAAACATTACTGAAAAATATAAGTCTCTATATACATAACCAACTCACACTGCCTCACTTGCACAAAGTTAAACAATCATCACTTTCAATACCTTTGGGTAAAACACATTATCTTGCACAACTACAATTGAAGAGAGAACAAAAACTAATGTAAAAAATCTGTACAAGGCCCAAGTGCTCAGTGATACCCCTGCCCTATGATTTGTAACAGACTTGTAACAGCAGACAGAGAACTGTTAGGGAAATGCTAACTGCAGATAAAAGCAATGAGCCACATTCTTATAGTGTTTAGAAACTGGAAGATACAGATTGGTTAAACTAGTGTAAAAACAGCAAAAACAAACTTTCTTTTTTGTGTAAGTTACTGTGATTTTCTACTCCAGCATCCAGTATTTTGAACTTTGACTGTGTTCAAGTCAAACTCATTTCAAGCGTTTAGCCCTGCAGCAACAAAGCCAGCAAGTTTATTATCCTTCTCCATTTTCAAGTAATAATGGATAAATAAATTCAAATTTCTGAATTATGTTCTTGGATAATTTCCTTTCAAGCAACTTCCATGAGGTTTAAAGCTGACATCACCAAAAAACTTGAGGAGTTTTTAAAATATAAATATGTGCATACTTTTCCCACAATTTTGTCAAAGGTAACATTTTTAGAAGCTACATCTTTCCACTGTGACATAGAAGAACTAATAGCTGTAAAACAGGTTATCTACTAGGAATTTCTTGACTCTTCTACTTGCATGCAAAAAAAAATATTAAAATACACATATATATCACATATAAAAAAAGAAGTACCATACAGCTGAGTATTTTCCTGAAACTGTGATACTGTATTGTAACATCAAGAAACTTGCACACTATGATGATGTACTGGATGATGAAAACTTTATACAGTGCAAGACCATGGCTAAATCTAATTAAAAGGGTTTTTTAAAATGCCAGTGACTGATGAATTCATTTAATGTGTGTGTTGTCTGTGAACAGGCTGGAAAGATATTAACAAAACTCAAGACTGAGACTTGAAAGGAGTTATAAATAAAACTGAACACTACCATAAAATAAGCAGCTTTTGCTACACAATAGCACTCATAGCATAAGTCATCATGAAGATTAAGAATAGAAATCCTTTTAAGCCATCAAATAAATTTGAAATACTTTATACTTTCACAGACTCCCCCAAAAATTCAAAGCTTTTCCACTGCCAGTAAATAAATCATGGAAGGTGATGCAGAGTCAAAGTAGCTGTTTTTACAGATTACTTTAGAACAGCGAATGGTTTTTATCTTTTTGTTCCAAGTACCAGATTGCACTTGGTGCAGTAATAAAGATTCCAACCCTGCAGTGATAGTCATCAAGTTTAGCACAACCGGAGCGTCTGTGAGAACATAAAAAGGATTCCAGCTTTTCATTAGCTTGTGTTGTACCAGATAGGCTGTTTTACAGCATGACCACCAGCCTGTTAAAAATATAAGACAACTGAAAGTTCTGAAAGAACTGTTTGAAATGAGGCAAACCCAACTGCAGAAACACAATATATTACTGTTTTGAAGAGGTGCTACTTAGAACTCAGTTACACCTAAGAATTCAATTTAAAGCTGCTATTAAATTAGCTCATAGATTGTCCTGTTTGTCACAGAAAACATTCAGGAATGGTATTTCTGATCCTCTATCTAACAACTGCACGTTGCTGAACCACAGAAAAATTAAAACCGGTTACTCAAAAACCTGAAACAAAGTGTAACTTCTTCTGCAGAGGCAGATCTAGGAATTACTTTCCATCACCTCACATACTTAAGCGGCAAACCCTAAGCAAGGCAGCTGTGCCCTTTCCTAACCAAGACAGTCCCTTAGTTGCAGTCACCATCCCCAGCCTGGCTCAACCCACAGCACATCCACCACAGAAGAGAAGAAAACCACCTTAGCAAACACAGGGAAAACACCTCCAGGGCATATTCTGGTAAAATTACATAGCAAGAACAGATCTCAAGGCATTCTTTTATGTGTGCCTTGGCAAGCAAACTGAGTGAGAAAGATGGGGTTAAGAAATTAATTGAGCAGCTTCTAGAAATGAAGGGACAAATGAAACAAAACAAGGTCAGGAATACATGAGCAAACAAAGAAATGCAATGGCAAGCTGAAGTGCAATGGCACTAGAGTGCACAAAACAGCAGAATGAAAACCAAAGTTATTAAGACTGAGATAAGCATGGAGTCACAAACAGAAAATGACCAAAGTACTTAGGAGACTGTCAGTACAGAATCCAGTGAGAAACCATTTGCTGCAAATAAGGGAAAGAGCAAGGGGAAAAAATCCTCACAAACCTAGGATAATACTGGATTAAACACCAAGTATCTTCAATCCAAAGAGCACTCAAAGGATATCCACACTCATTAAGTGTATTGCTTACATCACTTGCATCTCAATTCATTCTGTAAACTGAGTTTCAGTCTTTCTCTGATTAACATCCCTTACATCACTTTTTTTAAAAATCAGATGGAAAGCATTTATCTGCCTTTAATTCTTTACTGAAGTTTTTATTGTTAATCCCCAAATCACTTCTACTAGCCACCTCCCACTGTGCAAGTCCTTTGTCAGAAAGCATTATATTAGCAGACAAGCCTAAATCTTCACCCTCTCTGCATTGCTAGTACATAATATTGTCAGAAAATAGGGCGGAAAACATTTCTCCTGCCTAATTTTGCTCTTTTTATTTTGCGAGAATTACTCAAAGGGCATGCATTGCTGCATTTCAAAGAAGGTAGCATTCTACAGAAAATGTCAAAATCACTTCCTCTTTTGCCTGCCATGCATCTCCATTATCCTTCTCACTGTTAGTCAGACACTCAAATAAGCCAAATGTCCCGAAAAAAAAAAATTACGCATATCTAGGGCTTCCCAGTGCAAGTTTATCTTGACAGCATGCCTGCTCATAAAAACACACAACAGAACTATGGAGATAAACGTAACTTTTAGAAGAAGCCTAAGCAAAGAGGAGATTGTGGGTTCAGTCCACACAAAAAAGATTCAGGTTTTTCTCTCAATGACTTTGCATCTAAGGCAGGACAAGAGCCAGCAATTTTAAAGCCCATTAGCTTTTTTGACCCTACCAGTGGTACAAATGCAGTAACTCAGACCTCACCATTGGCATCTTCATGGGTGGGACAGTCATGAATGGGCAATCTCTGCTGGATAAGGACTGAGGCTATTTTACATAGATACACTGCACTGAGGAGGAATCTAACAAAACAGCCACTTGGAAGCATCAACGAAGTTTGTAGTTTTAGAAATTTGAGTTTAGAAATTTCATTTTGAACATTTTTCAGGCTTAACATGAACCAGGAGCTACATTTTCCCCATTTTTTGTCTACAAATGCTTCAAGATTAAAATTCCATATGCAAGGGTGAAAAAGAAATACAGTTTCTCTCACAAGGGTGAAAAAGAACTATAGTTCGAACAGCAAAAGCAGTTACAGACAGAAAATAGGTACAGTGTAAGCTAAGAAGCATTTCCCTCTGCCAATTCTTTCATTTGTACAAGTCTTATGTTTGCATTCACCACCAGCATTCATGTGCTATTACGTTTAGAAACACACAAGACATCAGCTACAACTGCTGGCCACGCTCCCATCGCTCCTCTCCTCCTTGCTGTTTGTCACCTCCAGTGCTGCAGAGCCCTTCAAGGAAAGGACCTGTGCAGCTTCCTTCATGGACACACACTCCAGCAGCCTTAGCTCCCACTCCAGACTCCACACAGGTGGAACACATACCTACAGGCACCAGTCGCTTCGCAAACAAGTGTGACTTAACCAGTATCCTTCATGAATCTGGAACACCTAATCGTCTATTCATCTGTTGTCTCTTAAATAAGAGCCCTACTTCATACTACTTTTAAAAGTCTTTAAGGGGCTGAAAAGAGGCAAACAGAGTAAAACCTAAAAGGAGTTTTTAAATAATATACAGAATCTTATTAAATAGAATTTACAATACTTAAAAATACTTTCCAGCAAACTACCCAGCATATATAGACTTATCTAGTACGCTTGAAGACACAACAGCATGCTTCCCTATTTCTGTAACAGAGATAGTCAGTTTATCTCTCAGTGCATACTGTAGCATCATTATGGAAAAGTAAGATCTCAAAAGCTAAAGGAAGAAAAATTACACAAATGTATCAGAACTTTAGAAAATTTAATGGAAGTTTTGTATTTATAAACTCAACATTATTTAGCATTACACATATATGACTTTAAACCAAAACATTAAAAATCAGGTCTTCTTTCATTTATGCACACAAATACATAATCAGTCGGTGTTCTGACAAGAAATTTGATCCAAGTTGGAATCCCTTTAGTTCACATTCTTTGTATTAAAAAACAACTAAAAAATTAAATTCTTTCAAGGAAAGGAAATTAAACTTCGACATTTTCATACAGCTGAACTTTTAATAAACTGATATATCTGAACACCTCCTCTAGTCACTAAAAGCAAAGCTAGGACAGATATACTTTAATCAAATTTACAGGCTTTCAAACCAGCAAATATTAACTAGCCATATATATCATTACAACAACTAACCTTGAATATTTCTTAAGTTGTTAAAGAAAGCGAGCAGGTACTCAGTGCTTCACAAATATATTTTTGTAATGTCATTTCCTTTAACATCAAGCAGAAATTTTCTGCACTTGGAAAACTGCTCAGAAAGCAGTGGTGTACTATTTATGAAGTGATTAGCACAAACAAACTTTTAAACTGTCAGCAGTAAAATATTGCCTGTAAATGTTCTGTTCTCTCTCCAGGTAAGTTTACGACCTCCTTTAGAATGTGAGCAACTGTAATTACAGTAAGTCATACATTTCAAGAATGCAAAACTCTCTCTAACCTCTCAAACCCTATTAAGTGTGTTATTCAGTACAGAGTAAGGCATTGTGTATTTTGAAAATAAACACTAACAAGGTTTAGACCAAAGATTTGTCCCAAAAAATCCTGAAACAAGAAATCATACTTAAATGAGAACATCACAGAAGTAAGCTCTCCAAATTAAACAGCATAGCTTGTACTAATGCACAACAGAAACAATTAATGTCATGCAGATTTAACATTTACTAAATTGACAGTAGTTTTTTAAACTGCAGTTTGGAGCTACTCTATGGCTACCAACAAAAAATGGAAAAGCCTTTCTCCTCCTTCCCTTCCTCCCCATCCTGCTTTAAAAGTCAGAAGATGTGGGGTTGTAAAAACCTGAAAAAGGAAATGGTATGTGTGAAGTCAGCAGTTCAGCAAAGCGGCTGACTGGCCATTAACAGCTTCAAATATTCTTAAAATGCCAATCTCTCCACATGAAAGGGTATTTCAATGTTACATTAAAATAAATAAAAAATATAGCTTATGTTTCTATCTTAAACAAAACTGTCACTTTTAGTAGTTTACTAGTACATATTTACAGCAGCACATATTTTTGAAAATTTGTAGCACACCAAAATCTCTGTTTTCCACTTCCCCCTTCAAGCCTGGAGTACTCTTCCTGAAAACATTCATCATCATTATTCCACCTGGCTTTGTCCAAATCCCTAACTCAATTTTTTTTTTCATAAAGCAAACTAATTAAATTATGGAAAAAAAAATCTGCAACATTAGCACTAAGAGCTACATCCCTGCATGAAATTGCCTCAACATTCAGATACATCTCCACTGTTTTCAGCTCAGCCTCCCTTGACATAGAAGAGAGGTCTCAAACTATTCGTTCTGCAAGGCACTGAGCTTACTTTTACCATAGTGTAAATACAGCAGCTAAGGGAGAAAAGAAATTGCTGTTGCAAACATAGCAAGAGATGCTCAGATGCTAAAGAACCCTATACAGCTTTTCTGCACTTGTCTTTAGCAAACAAGAGCAACACCACCAGCAGCAGTCAGAGTGAGTAATGCACACGGGAACAAGGGGGGGAAAGACAAACAGAGGCCCAATGGCAGAAAGGGGATTTCTCACCCTTTTAGACAACTTTGGCTTCCTCCCTTCTACATTGCCTTCACACTGGAAAAGGACTGTAGAAGATTGGTTCAGATATGATCCAACAGAACTCTATCCACACAGTACACAGACAGCAAATTCATCCTTGAGGTCCAGATTTTTTATTCACAACAGAGCATCCAGACAAACTCACATACTTTCAGTCTGATGAAGAAATCTACAGAAGCTAAATATCATGCACAATTTATTTTTTTTCATTGAAGGCATGGAGAACAGCCTTGGGACATTTCTGCACAAGTTCTGACTGCTGTCAACACCTCAGATGAAGTTACCTGTTTTCAGAACGTTTGTCTCCCCTTGCTTGTACTCAATGCCAGCAGCAACATACTTCTGCTACCATCCTCTTCCAGTGCATAAAATACCTGTTTCTCTCTCCTACTTGAGAACCCAAATAACATAATGCTGACTGGGACTCCCTGCCACTGTATATTAACAAAGACACAATTTGCCTTAACTCACTCTTCTGCTGGTGCAACACACCATCGTGTAGCCTGGCTTATATAATGGAGTAACTACACTGATCCCATGTACTGATGTCCAGTCCGGGAACAAAACCAAGCCAACCAGAACCAAACAACCCTTAGGCAATTTCCTGATAGCTCCCCTGTGGAGACAATGTTTCTGCAGGAAAAAAGCCACAGAGAGCTGCTTGCAGTTTCCAGGCAAATGCGCTGGACTCACCTGTTGCTGGCGTGAATAGCTGTGGTATTTCCTCAACTCAGAAAGTCCCCTTACACAAGGCATCTTCATGCAAATGACACCAAAAAATATATGTCCATCTATTTGGACAAACACTATCATTGATTCACAGACTATCATGAGTTGGAATGGACCTACAAGGATCATCAAAGTCCAGCTCTTGTCCCTGGACAACCCCAAGAATCATACCAAGTGCCATTCCAAAGGACCATTCACTGCTGCTAGACATTTCTGCAGCTAACAAAGCACTAACAGGTCATAAAAGACATAACAACTCCTAAATGCTCAAAGGACTAGACAGCTGCAAATACTCCATTGCACTATTTGTTTCACTCTTCAAAAATGGAAGAAGAATAAAGACTCAAAGCATCAGGAAAGTTTGCAGCAAATCTGTATCTCTCTTCCCACTTTCTATGGCAACTTCCCAATTATATTTAAAAAAAACAACCCAGAGGTAAAGCTATAACAGGGCAATCTCTTCCACCTCTTCCTCAGCATGTCAGCATATCTGTCACTGGATGTATGTGGCTCTGGTCCAGAACAGAGGCAGATGTCCCTTTCTACTGTTTCTGGAGATGCCCTTTCTGAAGGCAATCCCCCTCTTTCCTCCACACAGTGCTTACACCATTGAGCACTAGAGAATATTCAGACTAGGTAGTATTTTCCTACAACAAGCTGAAAAATAATTATGTACCATTTTCAAAGTTTTCCATCTAACCATAACACTGCTTATTTTGGGATTAAAACCAGTTCATAGCATCTGATCTTCCCCAAAAAAAAAAACCTACTGTCTCTTTACAGCCCTCCAGTGCAGGGTACACAAACAAGAGATTTGGTAGGGAAAGTGCCATCAAACATGCAGCAGCCCTTTTAATCTCTGAGCCCCTGACAGACGTTAGTGACAATAAAGAGTTCCACCAAATTTAGCAGCTCTGATACCCTTTCACATTCCTCCTTTCACAAGACTCAGTTTTACAAACTGCCCTTTTTAAGTGGGCTTTTATAAGTGCCCCGAGAACTGCACTCCTTCCACTGAACCTGCCTGCATTAATCTCTGATAGATTCCACACAGTACATAAATAATGGTACGTGCTTCATTTTAGGTATGCACCTCATTAAAATGGTGCTACCCTCTTACAGGTTTTATAAACTTCAGCTGCTCCCTGAACTAATGTATGGTAGAGGATGAAAGGCTCAACCTCGTCTTTGCCCTACACTAAAAGGAATCTCGTATTACCTTGAGAAGACAACTTACTTAGATTTCCATCAAAGAAGTTCATCCCTTTTACGAAAATTGATGGAAATGAAAATTGATGGAAATGAAAATGACTGAATTCCCTTGGTATCTTAAACAAAATTTGACCTGATTCGTGAAGTTGAAAGTCTAGAATGAAATGATCTAAAACAGCATATTTACCTTTAATACATTTTACTTGGGTTTAGATAACAGCATATTAATAGGAAGAATATAAGCCACTTATGGGTTTAAAAATAAAAAAAACAGTCAGTAATCAGTCCAAAATACTGCTCATGCTTAAACTGGGTACAGCATTATTCTTACAAAGCCAAAAAAGAAAATGTACTTTAGGATTAGTTTGGACATAGGATACCTAGACAATATCTTACCTGTGAAGCAGAAAGGCTATCACCCTGCTAAAACACATGAAAGAGCACTAAAATTCTGCTACAAGTGTAGTATTTCAGAAAGACTTTGATACTAGGTTCTGCAAGTAATTCAGAAAAACAGGAAGAGAGCACAGATAAGAACCACAATAAGCACATCATTGGTACTGCACCAGCTTGGATCTAAACTGATCAACCACTGCCCATAAAGCAGGTGCCTTAGTTAAAAGTTCAGAACTATAAACCAATCTTGAAATAAGACTGCTGAAATAAAAGAAATATGGAACTTAAAATCACAAAGAAGAAATCTGTACTTCATTTAGATCCAAGACAAGAAAATAATGATGTTTTGGTACTACCCAAAAGACATAGAAACTAAAGCTGTTACTTTTTCTGACAGGGATCTTGGGCGGAGAGTTGCTAAGGGCACATACACAGCATAAACCCACAGACACACAGTCCCAAGGGTGCATCACATTATATCCCCTCTACTACAAATGGTTTAGTTGCGTGCACTTATGCCGAATGTCCATTGTATATAAAAGAAACTATCAGAGCAAGCCCAAATAAATAAAAGTGATAACCTGGCTGATAGAGACAGCTGCTGCTTTCTGAGTGGTTATGAGGCAGCTCCTGAATTTCCTCCAGACCTACACCCTTGCTGACCAAGCAGAAAGACTAACAAGGACAAGATGACAGTACTTCTGATGGTCATCGGCACCGTTTACGTGCCAGTTACTCTTTGTTTATAGATAAAAGGGGAGGCTGCTCACTGTTGGCTCAGGTACCTGAAGCCATCCTTCCCATCCCAAAAGATGGTAATCTCCTTGAAGAGATCACAGATACAGGACACGAGTTTTAGGCAATGTGGTGAGTTTACAGAAACACACCTGGACGGAGCAGGTGACTCACCAAATCATCCTCTGCTGCTCCCAGGACGAGGCAGCATTGCTGCTCCGTGGCCAGCACTGCAGCAAGAGCTGGGTGCACACCCTCAGCCCTCACTGCCCACACAAGTCAAGTCAGCCAGCAGGTGCATGGAAGCACAAAAATAGTATTTACTTAGAAACATACTCTTAAAGAACCCCACAGTTCACTTAAGTATTTAACAGCCTCACTTTCCAGTGACTTTTTCCCCAAATAAATTAACTGCCTCTCCACTTAGATATCGTAAGGAAAGCTGCTCACATTCACATCATTACAGTGCAAAAATAAACTTAACTGCATATAACTAATATTAAAGCTTCTTAACACTTAATTTAAGAGCAATTAGACCCTACAAGAAATCTGCAAAGAAGATGTACAAATTTTCTAGGAAAAGCTCCCTCATATACCAAAAGTACAAATCACAGTAAAAAATAATTATTCATCAAATTGTATTAAAATGTTAACAAATATTCTGGAGCTTTAAATCTAACATTTCCATTGCTTCTTATTTACTCACTGCTCTATTACACCATGACAATTTTATATGGGCTTTTCTGGCTCTTCCCACATGCTAGAAAAATCTCATTCTGGACAATTTACATTGCATGTCTTACACTTTAAAGAATAAAAACAATCTAAATCCTTTACATTTAAGATTTTAATCTCTGAAAGAAGCAATCAGCACTAAGGCTGGGTGCCTAAGGCTATTTCTTTCAAATGGGAATGAACAGAACTTTAAATGCCCTGCAGATGTGGAGCTCACAAAGTTGGTTAACAGCCTCTCTTGTCTAAACTCCTTGAAGCAGTGTCCTGGTCCCTACCTGTAATTTGTTCTGTATTTACACCTTAAAAACATCATAACAGACTGTCAAATGATATTTCTAAAGATTTCCTTAAAACATGAAAAGTATAACTATGTATTTCACTTATCCTTGTTTGTGGTAGATGTATCCAGACAAATAAGAAAGCCAGCTGCAGTGTCCTGAACAGCTAATGACAAATGTTGTTTCCTGTTAGTGACACTATTTAGTAGCAGTGGATAATTGCTGAGGACTTCATTTGTCCCCATACATTCACTCCTTAAAGGGAATAAACAGGACTCACAGCTCACGATCCCATTGGAATTTCAAGAAAACAAAAAGAGACACCTATGAACAACAGGCAGAAGCAGCTATCTATGTTTGCTTCAAGTTTCTTCGCATTCTCTCAACTAAAGCTGCATTTTAGCACAAAATTTTGACAGGTAATGGAACCAATACTTTCTCACTATTACCAATTTCACACTAGCAAATGACTCTTTTGAACTCGAGCAGCTACTCCAGAAAACAATGCCTCTGCCTGAAGAGCACACTGTCTGGTCACAGCAACGGCAGAGATAGAAAATGGGGGGGAAAAAAGGCAAAGAATCTACAGATGTACATTCAATGTAGGAACACATAAAGTCAAAAGAAAAGTATTTTAAAGTACTACCACTGTTTGTTTCCTAAAATTCCTACATCAAGACTTATACATGTCTGAATAAGAACAATCTAGTCATGTTCTCATATCTACATGGCCTCTAATTGTCGAAAGTAGTTTATGCTTTCACTGTAGCACATCATGAAAAGCCAACATTTGTTTTTGCTGAATCTGAACATTACTACAAAAATATAAAATATCAAGCAATCTGAAAGATATCTCAAATACTGCTACCTATTTACATCAAATAGAAAAATAAAGCATCAACTCCACCAACTGAGTTTCAAACAAAATTAGTAAACTCTATTACCACATTCAAGATCAGACCATGTTAAAGTTAAAAGCCATATGAACACTTCCCAGTCTCAACTTCAGTTTCACCATACACCGTTTCCTGCAGCCTCGCACTTGCATTATTGTGCGACTTCCCAAAAATAAAAAAAAACTAACAGAAGTGTTTCCAATGCACTTTTTCTTTACATCAATTCAAGTAATATCATCCTTAAATAGTACCTGCATTTTATGGTACCCTAAGGGAGAAAATCAGCTGCCCCTGCCCCCCAGTGTCTGGCTGTACAAGGAATTTCTGTGGACACACTCTAAGTGCAACCACTCACATGGGCTGTGGGTTGCTGTGGCCTGAGCAGCACTTGATGGTGCCCGTGGAGAGCTGGTACACGCAATCCATTCACTCCCCTATTTACTCTGTAATGTTAATGTGACAACCCAAAACCCAAGTGTAACGCAGCAAACGCCTTCCTGCAATACTGCTCCCATCTGCACCAGAGCTGCAGCTGTTACCAATCCTGCACAACTGCCTCATCAACTGCTTTGCTCTGCCACTTCCAAAGAGTAAGGTGAAGTAGGAATGCTTTTAAAATTCAAAGGTTTAAGACTGTTACTCTGTATTATAAAAAATTCATAACCAGTCAAACTTAAAGAGCTGCTTACAAGTCAGGCACAGCATGCTCTGAAACTCTGAAAACTTTCTGTTACATTTACAGAGTCTACGCTTTTTAAGTTTTAATCACCTTGTCTACATTAGTTAGGCTATGCATGAGTCACAAGCAAAGTTTACATCACAGAACTCACTAAAATATCAGTATTTCCCATTTTCATTAAACCTTTTGGATCTTAGAATTATTTTTTGCTATCTCTTATAGTCTAACTCATCAGTGAGAAACAGCAAATAACTGTAGGGAAAGACTTCAACTTTAAATTGTATTAACACTTAAAGCATGCCTCCACTCCTAAAGAATAACTGAGCATAAAATTTAACTTGAATATGGATACACAGTACAGCACTGCAATGTGTTTTGTAGGTTAGCCTAGCAGCTAAAGATAACAATGACGCACATCAAGGCAACAGAACTTTCCATACTCGAACTACTTTCTTTGGACCATCCAAAATTATGCCTCCTCTTGCAAGACACCCCCTTTAAGTGGACACTCAATATATGCCAATCTATACGCGGTTTAACTGTAAAGAAAACCTGAACAGTTCTGCAGTGCATCGCAACCCAACAAGTGCTCCACAATAGGCCACGTCTACCACCACGCTGTCTTAAAGCGGCACCCCGAACCCTCTTACCCAAAACAAGCGAACGCTCCGAATTAAATGATTTTTAACACGCATCCGGCTTTTCTGGTCGACGCCCGTTCCCCAGCACCTCGCCAGCCTCGGCGCTCGCCGGGCAGGGAGGATCAGGCGCAGCCCCGGCCGGGAGTGCGGGCAGCCACCGCCGCCGCGGGGAAGGCAGCGGGGCCGCCCCGGCGAGGGGAGGCGTGTCCTGACCGCGCTCCTGTCAAACGCCGCCGGCCCCGCAGCTCATCCCGTACGCACTGGCGGCTCAGGGACCTCCCGTGCCGCCCTGGCTCACCGGAGCTCCTGCTATTCGGGAGTCGCGGCTACTGCCGAGGCACGCTGCTAGAGCCAGGAGACAGAGCCGCCTCGCTCCTCTCACCCTCGCAGCTGCGCTCGTACTCGGCCAGCCGTGGGTCCTCGCGGGCGCGGTCGGCGGGACCCGCCGCGCTGGGAGTTCTGTCCACAGAGCAGGGGAGCGGCCAGCGCTAAGAGACCGGGAGCCGGCGCTGCCCCATGCTCAGCCCCGGCCAGACCCGGTGCCGCCCCCCGCGCAGTAGTGTTGCCGAGAAGGGGAACCCAGGACCGAAGCGCCGGACGGCCACGGCGGGCGGAGGTTGCTGTGCGAGCCCTAGGAGGGGGCGCAACCTCCGCCTCGCCTCACTCTCTCTCTCTCCGCTCCTCCCTCCCCCTGCCCGCCACCGCGGGGAGCGGGAAACGCCGCTGCCGCCACTCACCGCGCGGGCGGGACGCGAGTTCGCGGCGTCCTGTCAAGCCGCTCCTGCCGCCGCCCGCCTCACGCCGCCGCCATGTTCCGGGGGCACCGCGCATGCCCGGCAGCGGCACCGGGGGCGCGGGGCCTCCCCCCCACCCTCGTCCCCCTTCCGCCCGCCGCGGTGGGGGCGGCACCGCTCGGAGCTGCGAGACCCGTGGGCATCTCGAGGCACCGGCATCGCCTCACGGCCGGCATCCCCGCACCCGGCGCCATCTCCGCGCCCCGCCTGCATCCCCTCATGGCCGGCATCCCCTCACGACCGCCATCCCCGCAGCCCCCCGCCATTCCCGCGTCCCGCCGGCATCCCCGCACGCCGGGCATCCCTGCGCCCCGCCGGCATCCCCGCGCCGTCAGTGTCCCCGCGCTGTACCCGGACCTGCGGCGGGAGGATCGGGGTTGGCGGGAGCTGCTGCGCCCGGGGAGCGGGACCGCCTTGTGAGGGGGGAAAATGAGCCCTTGGCAGGTGTCTCTGTAGGAGACTTCGGTGTGAGCAATGAACGCCTGGGAAAGGCGTGAGGGATCGATGGCAGTGGATTCTGAGGGGGAGCCTGAGGCAGTGGTAGTGCCGGCACCGCCGGTGTGCACGTGGTGAATGAATAGTGCCCTGCATTGTACGGGCACGAGTGATCACAGTATAGGCGTATAATTATAGATAACCACTTATAACGGGTAATAATGCACGTTATAATCCGTGCATGTCCACTTGGGAAATACCACACATTTATTTTACGGAAAGCCACGCTTATAAGTACTGCAAATGGAAGGATGCACTCCGATTTTATAAGGCTTGGGTGTTTTAATTCAGACCCCAAGAGGCATGTAGGCATAAGCATAAATGATTAAAAAATCATACTTTACATGCTACCAGCATTCAGAGGAGTTTGTGCCCAATTTTCATATTCACCGTTTAACACCACTTGGAAGTGAAATTTTAAATTCGAAATTATGATAAGGTCATGCGAGTGATGTTCTATGAGTTCTTTTAATGAGAAAAAAACCCCAAAGCACAGAAAAGAAACCCCAAATATCTACCCAACCCCCCTCACCCTCCTCTGTATGATTGTGAAATCATACAGCCCACTTTAGTATCCTGCATATACTGCAAGTTACTACTTACAATTTATTTTAAGCACTCTCATAAGCAGTAAACAGCTCTTTAGAAACAAGGAAAATGAGCCCTTGCCATAATTATAAATATTTAATATTTAGACAACAGGAAAGAAACAAGTAAAAATATGCTAATCCAAGTAATTAAAATACACAAGAGGAAGAGAAAGAAATACTGAAACATGCTTACAGAAAGCCTTTATACTGAAGTGTGTTATGCTAATTACCAATGAAGATGAATGCTGCTTTTAATTTGAAATATTTCCCCCTTACTGTAATATTGAACTTTTGCAGGAAAATGAGAGATTATGTTCATTGTAATGATGGATACAAAAACATGCCAAGTGTCACAGAATAAATCCTGTGAGACACAGAGGAAATGAAAACATATTTTTAAGCTATTCTTTAAACTCAATCCAGTGCTAGATACAACATCTGAAGAATCTGTTCCCTGGGAGCCAGTTGGGCACCATATCTTGGTTTGCAGAGCAGTCAAACATGAACTGGTGCAGTCCTCTATCTGCTCATAATTTTCCCTGAAGGCTGAAATCGGGAAGCCCAGCCAACAATAATCCTGCTTCTTAGACCCCTTATGTGATGAAGCAGAATAAACAATAGTCGTAAGAATAAATATCTACATGATACATCACCAGCAAAAAGAGCAGAATAGAAGAAAACTTTTAACATCTTCTTCTAATCCAGGGGTCAAATGGATCTATAATGCCTTCACATATGTCCTTCACCTACAAGTTATAACTGATGTAAAGCAACAACAAAAAAATTCTTTACAGGATTATTAGAAAAGGAAGAAGAAATCCTGACTGCTTCTATTTTCCAGAACAATGATGAGCTTGTTTTCTGGTGACTTGCCCATCATCTTTCATTTTCTTTTGTAGGTATTGAACTGAAATATTTGGGTCAGAAAAACCATGCATTTTTTAAAGTTCTCAGTGTTCTTCAGAAAGAGAGAGACAGACACATGTGTCTGCATGTATATATAAGTATGTATGTATCTGTATATATCTGTATATGTATACATATATAAATTTATAGCTTCACAGGTTTTTTGCAGGGAGATTCTGTGATCTTAGAAAAAAGCAACAACATTAAAACACGCCAAAAAATACATTTTGTGGAGGTAAGTTGCCATACATGTTGAACTGCTACCAGTCGTCAACATGATGTTCGGGGATATTGATGCAGACAAAAAAAAAAAAGTTTAAGAATTGTCACTTTCCCAAAGAAACAACACTAAGAGTATAAGTAAATGAACCGTCCATGCAGAAAATGCAACAGGGAGGGTAAAAGATCAGCCTGGCTGTCACAAGCTCCTTCTGAGCCTCAGATGGGAATGAAGCATCCAGAAAGGAGAAGTTGGGTCAGGTTACTTGGAGGAGCTACAAAAGCACAGCTTGATCATGCAGGGATAAAGTAAGAAAAGGCATCAGAAAATGAGACACAACTAGCAAGGGATATTTGGGATAACATGAAATAATTTTTAGTGCGTTACCAGACATGGGAAAGAATCAAGCAAATGATTATGCCTGTATCAAGCAGAACTGGTAAGTTTTTAATAGATAGCACTGAGAAAGTCAAGGTTTTTAATATTTTTTTATCTAAATTTTACTTTTATACATATATATATATTTGTATATAAGGCATTATTGGTAATTGGGAAAACAGACAGATTTCAGATTTGACAATCAAAGGACCAAGTGAAAAATTATTCAAACACAGTTTGCTGCTTTTCAATCGCCTGAATTTAGTGGACTGCATGATGAATACTAATGGTTATAATTGATAATTTACAGTGAAGGAATATTACAGGACAGAAGGGAGAAAATTTATTGTTGAAAAAGAAAGAAGGAAAGAGGATATTATATACCAATCTGTTTGACCTCAGTACATAAAAAAGATACTGGAGCAAGTAAACAAGCTATCTTTAAGCAGTTGTAACACAACAAGTAACAGCCAAAACAGCTTTGATAAGAACAAAAGATGTCAAATCTAATCTCTCCTGCAACAAAGTAAGAGGAATCATCAGCAGAGGAGAAACATTCAAGGTCATGTTGGATGTCGCTTTAGTAAGATTTTTGACATGGTTTCATATGATATTCTTTCAGCAAACAAGGAAAACAATGTAGAACAAGTTTTGTAGAGAGATCATACAAGTGGCTTGTTGTCAGAAGGATGTTAATGAACTCAGCGAAGGTTCAGAAAACATGTTTACATTACTGGAGATTATACCAAACTGAGAGTCTTTAGAATGCTGGGGGGCAGATGGTGGGTTTAGAAGGATTTTCGCACACTAGTGGTTTGGTTTGGAAAAAGGAGGGTTCTATTCAACAGGGATAAGTACCTGCTACTGGGCGGTGGCAGACGCGATCAGCTATACAAACAGGTTAGGGGAAACTACTGGGTGTTCTGCAGGGAAAAAAGCTGCAGTTCTGTGACAAAAAAAATTATCTGTTTTTATGTGAATCACAATCTATAATAAAAGGGATATTGTCACAGAGCTGCAATGAGAAAGTTAAACCACATGAAACAATACAGAAAAAGAAGGATGGACTCTGTGAATCAGCTTAATTTATATGGCCCTAGGAAAATTTAGTAGCCGTGGACTGTTTGGCTTCTGTAAATTTGTAGCCCATGGAAAGAGCAGAAGAGAACAATCTGGATGATCAGGTATCTGTAAAACGTGACTTAGAAGAAAATTTTTAAAAAACCCAACAACATGGAATTTAGGTGGAAAGGATAAAGCAGAAGAAGGAGAAACATATGTATCTGTGCAGTACTGATATGAATGTGTATCAGGTATAGGCAAGTGCTGTAAAGGAAAGGATGAATTTGCTCTCCAGTTCCATAGTGGGTGGAGGTTTAAAACAAAGCAAGAAGATTAGAAAACAAAAACAAACAAACAAAAAGAATAGGAAGACGATTTGCTGAGTGTTTGTGCAGCCACCAACTGAAACTCTACAAGAAGAGCTTGCACCACCATTCAGAACTGCCACAGGTAGAGTGGTCCTTAGGCAGAGAGTGGGCTCAGCCACCCTCCATGATCCCTGCCAACAACATGATTCAATGAATGTAAAACTTCTTTAAGGCCATTGGAAAATATCAGGTTCTTCAGGAAAAGGATTTTATTTTTTCTGCAAAATGCATGGCACTGTCTTCCAAAAATAAATTGTTTTGATAAGAATTTTAAACTGCTTTTCTATTTTCTGAGTCCTCCTCCTTTCAAGCTGTCACAATATGATTATGTGACTAATCACAGATATCTGGAGGATGTGCAGTTTCACTAGCTGAATAAAGCTGCAATTTAGACCTAAAGAGGTCTGCCTTAGCATTCAGTTCTGTGAATTCAACAGATATTGTAGATTTTTATCTGACAGCAAATTAACATTTTGTTCTTTCTCAAGAATGAAATTTGCCTTTTCCAGAACAGCCTCAGAAGTCCTTCAGGGCCTGAAGTGTGACAATGACATATGCTTTTAATAACATCTTCTTTAATGTTTCTTTTCCTTTTCTGCTGGCTTATAGAAAATGCCATCACCTCCTTCACAATTTTTAAACTGTGTAGATTAAGAGCAGGAATAATTTCAGATGACAAGTGTAAAGAACACTCACTGTGCCTAGAGTAAGTAAAAACATTCAGGCATTCTAAAGCAGTTTCATTTAATGCTATAATATTACGGTATATACATAAGGTGTTTAGACATGCATGTAGGAACTGGTAGCCCTGAAAGGAGTTATGTTACTTTCATTTGCATAGCTGCAAACCTGAAAATAACTTCTCTGAGGTACAGGAAGCTCACAGAAATAAGTGGGAACAGAATATTCACCACACAACCTGTTAAAATATTTCGCTATATTAGTTAAAATTCGATTTTTAATGGAAAAGCAATGAGAAAACCAATTTCATGTAAGATAGTCTTAAGCTACAGCTAATCTTTTGCTACTGGATGAATAGTGATTAAAATTGCCCCAGCAAGGGAAAACAGATTTTTTTTTTGTTTTATTTAACGTGAGTGCTTCCTGCACAATGACAAAAAAAAAGAAGAAAAAATGTTTACTCCCAAAATCTTGTGGACAAAAACATGTAATAGATTTGTAATACCAAAAAAGACAAATTTTTAAGCAGTAGTTTTTTCTATAGCTGAAGTAAAAAAATCCTGAACATGTTCATAAACTGAAAAAGTAAAACTGTTTTTTATATGGAAATTATTTGTTTCAGTATTTCTAAATATCTCATTGTGACCCTTTCTTTACTTTGACATAAATTGCATTGTGTTTGAATTCAAATTATGTAAATCAAATGTTTTTAGTACTTCTAGCTCTAAATATCTCATTTTGAGAGTTAAAATATCAACCTTGTTTTGAGGTTTGTTTGTTTGTTTAATCCAGGAAAGGCAGAAAAATAATTCCTCTACTGGAGACAATTTCAGTGAATCCAAACTACTTGTGTAAATGTAGTAGGAATCTTTCCAGCTAGGCTAAAAGAAATTAATAAAATAGGAGAAAACGTTTTATGAAATGGATTTAAACATGGGATTTGAAATAAAACAACAGCACCAAGAAACAAAACTATGACTTCTGGGTCATAATAATCCAGATCAGTGATTTGTATTAGAGGTCCAAATGCAAAAGCTCTAATAAATGTCCTGCCACCAGTCCTGATATGTCAACAAATATTTTAGCAATGCACTTGGCCCAAATTCCAGTTCATTTTGCAATAGTAAAAATTAATGATTAATTATTGTCATTTAGTTGACACACTCAAAAACAGGATAGAAGGTGGCATAACTTACCCATTTTCTCTTAATGCCTTTGGTTTCTCTGCATGTCTAGGTAAGAATTAATTTCTCCAAGGTGTACTACATGTGTCATCCAACAGGAGAGTAATAAATGTTTGAGCTTTTTTAATTACCAGAGAGGAACTATTCTGGCTCCAGGTTCATATTTTGGCAAACAAAAGAAAAGCCTCCTTTTATGTGCTGACATTTCTCCTTTGGATGCTCTTTGGAAGTGGAAAGGAAATTCAATTAAAATAGAGCACCCTCATTACCAAGAGTGAGAGCAAACAAGATGAAGTGCTAATAATCCCTACCCTTGAATTCAGCAGCTGCTGCAAAGCCTGCCATCTCCCTGCTGCTGGGGCTTATCCAGCTGTCTGGGGGCATCACTGCCCATCTCAGTCCCCTGTGAAAAAGAAACTCCAGCTCTTCTGGCTGTGGGAAAGCTTTGAGAAAATGAAAAATTTAAGCAAATGCACTGTTGTCTCTCAATACTTTCAGGCAATCTGGCAGAGTCATACAGACACACGTAAGGGGTGATTTTCTCTCAAATGTAGCCTGTGGACCCCTTGGTCTCACAACTTCCAAAACCAGTCCAGTTTCTGTGATGCTACTAAGCCAAGCACTTCTACCATGGGATTTGCCAGTTACTGGTGACAGGTTCCAGCCAGCACATGCTGGCAGCCTCCTGTAACCCCTTGGCTCTGCGGATGGTGGGACAGGCAGAAGGAGGCCAGGACCAAGCAAGGTAGCAAGGAGGAGCCCAGCTGGCAAGTGAGGAGAAGGTGTGGGCCATCAGCTGGATTTAGCACAGGCTGGCCACCACTTGGGCTGCCTTTGGGGCAGGGTGGCAGCTGTGACCTTCTGGAGCCACAGAAAGGAGCTGCCCTGGTTGGCAGAAGGATCTCAAATCCACAATCAAATGAATCAAGTCTCTGAGTGATGGGGGTGTAAACCCTGCTTGGGCTACACCCTGTGCTGAGCATGCCCCGGGAGAAATGGAGGTGATAGGGAGTGCCATGGGTGGGCAAAGGGCTAACTGCTAAAAAAATGTACTGCATAAGAATAAAACCAAAAAGGTGCTTTCTTTGAAGCCAAGAGTATCAGGATGTTTGAGACAAGTTGCTATCTCTTTCAATTAGTACTCTAAATCCAAAAGAATTAACTAATAATAATACCATTAAAGCACTCTTGAAAGTTTAGTTTCAAGTCATGCATTGTTTGGCTTGATGTGACCAACCATCTACACCCTGAGAGGCCACCACAGGCATGAATAATATGACAAATGCCATTCTTTGTGTGAACAGCACTTATTTCCATTTCAGTGCAATGAAACCTGAGATGCCAGAGTGGTTAATCCTGTTTAGTGCTACTGCCAAGTTAGAGATCTGTCAGCATTATGTTTTCAAATGATGACAGAGGCAGTTTGCTTGCAGCTCTCAGCTTGCAAGCTCACAAACGCCAGTGACTTCTGCTTTCCTTAAAGCACTATTCCTTGTGAACAGAATACCTTGGTTTAAATAGGGTACTTGAATTGCTGTTTTATTTATTCAGCTTCTCAATAATTTATTTATTCATTTATTTATGGCTTAGTTGACTTCGCTTTATTAAGGATAGGTGCCCCTCAATAGCCACCTTCAGAGCAACATGGGCAGTGGTGGCGAGCAGAGGTCTCTGCCAAGCACAGCTTTTCTCAGCTTTCCACCAAGTGCAGAAGACCCCAGGGGGAGCCTTGCTGCTGGAGAGTGTGAAGGGAGAGAGAGAGAGGGCAGGTGGCCAGGGAAAGGGGGTTGGACAAGGGCCATAAGCGGCAGCTGTGCTAACATCTCTGTCTTTCCCTTTCTGCAAGGAAAGAGTGGTCATCTCCTGTCAGCCATCCCTGTCTTAATAATAGATGACCTCAAGTCAGCAGAAAATAGAAGTAATGGGATTTCATTTTCTTTGTGTCAAAACATTACTATTAAATACTTAGAACAAATACATAGTTTTTTAGACTAAGAAATGATGTTATGGCAGTTGAGGTATTTTTTTACAAAGATACAAAAATAATGTACTTTTCCTTTCTCATAGAAATACCACCTGCAGCTTTCAGTCTTTGGATGAAAAAAAAATTAAGTATTTCAACTATTTGTTAGCTTTCAATTTTAACAACATTTTTGCATATGTTACTTTTAAAAAAAAAACATATATAAACGTTCTTTGTTAAAATATGAGGGTATGAGAAGAGGTAGAAACAGTAAGAAAATGCCAGAATAGCCCTATACACCATTTCTGTTCTGCCTCCAGATTGGAGATTGAGGAATCAGAGGGAGAGCTGTTGAAATAGGATGAGGTGAAGGACAAGTCCTCAGGTTAAACAGTACATTCAGAGAGTTTTAAAATAAATCATGGAACTGATAAAATAATACACACTCACTCTCAGGCAGACAAAGAGATACTTCTCAGGAATGTGTTAGGAGTACTTTCTCTGCCTCAACTGCAACGAAGGGTCAAAGATGCTCATGGTCCCTAAGGCAAATCCTCCTACACTTGGCAAGCATTAACATAAAAGGATCTATATCAAGAAAGATGTCTACAAGCAACACTGAAAACACCTCTGACAATATCCAAGCATTATTTAAATCAGAGTTATATTTTCTCTTGTGTTTTACTTTGTTCTCTTCATCTCAAAAAATGCAAACAAAATTATTTCAAAAACAGATGATGAAACAAATTAGAAATTCTCTTGAGACTTTTATGCAAGGAGGCAATGTATATCTGGGGCTGTTTAATGTAGAGATGAATGAGGGACAATAAATAATTCTTTTCAAAACAGAAAAATACAAATAATGTAAACTCACAGACATAAGAATGTATACTGAACTTGAATATCACAAAATGTGATGAGCTAAATAGAAAAATCTGTGAAACTCCTTAACACAATATAACATTGCTGTTGCTAACAAAGGGATAGACCTGTAAAGGTTAAAGTAGTTCTGACTGTCTTATGATGATAATAATAGAGATAATTTTAAATAGAGAGCATCCCTTCGGATTTTTCTTTTGCAGCTGACAGATGCTGAGGGTAAGAAAGAAAACTCTTTTTTTTTGCCTGTAACAATTGCTTGTACTTTTAATACAATCATTTATGTTGTCATTTTCAGAGAAAAGTCATGGGACTTCATAAATCTCTGATCTTATAAAATACAAAAATTCCTTTCTTCTTAAAGATGAAAAACTGTTATGACCAAAATACCAGTTGAGCAGGAGGCAGGAGAGGAGAATCATATTTCTAATGGAAACATCAGAGATGTAAAGAAAACATATTGCATAAGAAGTAAGACATCAAATAGGGGAATTATCAGAACATAAAGTTTTTTCTTTCTAGTAGGTTTTGTGGAGGTATTTTGCCATGGATGTAAGTTCTTACATGCTTGGCATTAACAGCTCTTTCTTTATTCTTTCAATGTTTATATATTTATTGTTTCTTGTGAGATTATTCCAAAAATAACTTCACAAAGTAAGCTCTAACGGAAAAATTCTCATGCCTTCAAAGGAAAGAGAATATGAGCACAGAGAGAGAGTCAAAACCCTCTCAAACTAAGCCCTCTATGCTTGTACCCTTGTTGGTGCAGAGGTTGATGTTCCCATTACAAATGCATTGTTTCTACATGTGCAGTAAGGATCCTTGAGGTGCTGACTTTAGTGCATTCTCCCCTCCTTGAGAGGAGAACTCTTTACAGCAGGACACTGCTGCTGCCTGGGATAGCAGCAGTGCTGTATGGATATGTAGGTATCAGATATATACACACACAATATAACACATGTAGTACATATAAAATTGGAGGGAGCCGGGAGAGATCAGAATTGGGAATGGCTGGAAGGTACAATGGAAACTGAGAAATGGAGGAAGTATGGCATGAACACATTGTGTAAACTGGTATGAAATAAGATACTAGTTTTTGCTGTGCTAAATCTGTGCTCCACTCCTGGTGATGTTCCCTGATGTGTGCAGCCCGTTGGAGGTTACTGGCCACTGTTGCCTGTTATGGCAAATCTGTATGAGCTGTACAGGTAGTCAAAGCACCCCTAAACTGTAACTACATCCTGGACAGCCCTCTCCACATGGAACTTCTAAGTATGACTTGGGCCCACTGATATGGCAATTCTTTGTGCATACAAGGGGAGTTTTGCCCATTACCTGTTTAAAGGACCCCAACCCCTTAGAAGGAATGTGAAGCATTAGCCCCTTGGCCACAGGCTGGCCAGAAGTGCATTGGCCTCATCAGTCTTGCCAGCAATCTGTGTGAAACAGTCTGGGCAAGAGGTGAGCATGTCTGAACATAGCTTGGAGATTTTTGTGCTAGGAATTGTCTAATCCAGGGAAGGGGCAGGGTAATAGAGGGGTTCCTGCTAAGTGAAGTGGCAGGTGTGATCCTATACCTGTTACAGGTCTTTTCCTACCTCTGTGGAACACACAGAGTTAATTTCTGGACGTCTTCTTTCTCAGATTAAAGATGTCAGCAGCTAAGGAAAGAAAAGTGATTTACCTTCAGATAGTTCAGCTGACCTTACACATTTATCACTTTACAGGATTTCATTTTTTCAATGGAGTCCATTGTTTCAACATCATTACCTCCACTTTTAGCCAAGACAATTACAGGGCATTTATTTATACACCAGAGACACATTGCTTAGATTTTTACATTCTTTTCACCCAAAATAGGTCTGTCACGAAACAGTTGTTTGTCTTAAGCAAATATTTTTTCTCTCAAAGTTTTACTTAGAAATGCTCAAATGTCTTTTTATTTGCACAAGACAAAGACCTTTTTTACTACCTGTGACAAGTAAAAAGCAGGTTGAGGTAATACACTGGCAGGACATGGATTACTTAGCTAATGTCATACCATTGTATGGACAGACTTCATTTAAGGATTGTTGGGGAGGTTTTTTATTGTCTTAGTTGAGCTAAAAGTTATCTTTCTATCAGACTACTGTTGCAAACAAATAGCAAGTTACTAATGTCCTACTTACAATTACTTAGCAACAAAGGAAAAACTTAGTTATTTTTGGTTTTTAAAATATTATTATTTAACATAAAGATTACTTTTTATTGTTTAAAAGACAGATGGTTATTTTAAAATATTGACACTTTAAAAACTCTTTACTTCATCCTCGTGCCCTGCCACCAGCCATGTGATTTTTAATGTATGCATATGATCACCTAAATAATTTCAAGATTAGAAAATCCCCACTTTTAATTTGTTTTTAATTTAAAAAGTGGCCTGGTTCCATGTGCAAAACAGGGCCTTCTATGCCCCTGACTTGTATTCATCACTGCAGTTCATGGCAGTGTTGCTATATTCATTCCATCTGCCTCTCTTGGCTATGGCCAGCTGGCTGTGGTGATGCTCTGTTCAGACACACCATGGCAGCAGAGAAGTTACAGGACCTTCTTACTTTATAACCTTTGGCTGAAAGCTGTTCCTTAACTATATTTGTAAAATCCCACATATGCTGGAAGTGTGCCATGACATTAAACCCTAGAAACCATGGGGGCTATGACCAATTTTTCTTGTTGGCCTGAGTCATGAATAACTTGAGGTATTTTATGCTTCCAGCTCAAAAGTGCTCAACATGGAATACCAAATGGCTGTGATCTGTCTCGTTGACTTTTCTGATCCAACGTAAATACTTGAGGGAGGGATGTTGAAGGACAAGGAGGGAGCTGTAACACCCAGATAGTCCTTCTGAGATCATGGGATGAGAAAACAGAAATGCCATTGCGCTATCCCTAACCATGTATCACTACTCTATCCAGTCCTAGTCATAGGAAACTCCTTTTGAAAATAGGAAATTTTCACTACTGAAGAGCCTGTAAATTCAGTTTATTTTAATATACAAAGTTGGGAACCTTTGTATTTTATGATTCTTGATGCCAACTCACTAATAAAACATCCTTTGCAAAACAGTGCCCTAGAATTCTTTGTTGAGTCGAGTTTAATAAGCTGACAGTCCAAGATGCCCAAGGCATTTGGAGAAATGACTACTGCATAGAGATGACAAAAGAAGTGTCAATTTGTCTTATTTTAGTTACAACTAAACCCATGTTAATGAAATCTGTCTTTGTAGGCATTTTCAGTGCTTTAGTAAGTTTAGGAAACAATGATCTAAAGAAAATATAGCAGTAGGACATAAAACTGACTTACTCCAAAAATGCAAAGTAGTTATGCAGGAAACGGGAAGGTAAATACCAAATCCAAAGATTGGGCTACAAGCTCTTGTGAGATGGTAAATACTCCTGCAGATGGAAAAAGCAGCAGACTGAACAGAATCAAAATGTACTGTTGTTTTTGTTTTGCAGCTTTGGAAAGCCCCCAAGATTTAGCTTAGTCCCTGTAAAGCCCTAGTTTTTCTAAAAACAGGAGGCAAACTAGGACTGCAAATCTGTAAATCTGACTATAAAGTAGCATCTGAAAATCAGATACTGAATTTGATAAAAAAATATATTTCAACTAAGATATATTCTGAGGGAGAATAATGGGATCCAGAATAAATTAATTTTCTCTGTCTTGTGAATCAAGACAGTGTTAACATTGCCTAAAATAACATTGATTCTGAATTACATTGTTCTGAACAACTTCCACATATTAGTTCTGGCACGCATGATATTACAGGTCTGGATGACACCACCTTTAGTTTACCTTCAGTCTGAGCCCATAAAAATATACCTTTATATGTGGTTTTGCTTTTTTTCCCCTTGTTATTTATCTTCAGCTGCATTTGAAGTTTATGTGCCACAGTAGATTTTTGTACATATTGATACTTTTATTATATTTATCGAAACACTTCATGGCTTCCTTGGAACTATGTTGGCTATTTCCACAAGAAAGTTAATTACATCAGTCATTGATTACAGGAGTACTTTTGTCTTTTCTGGTTTACAGAGGCTCTTTGCACATCCCTGTTGCCCTGAACATATGATCATATGCAGCATAACCAAATAAATCTGCAAACTCTGGACAAAGCTCTGGACAAATACCTGTTCAGAGCTGTTAATATCCTTTGTAAGCCAGAATTCTTAACCATGCCTTTAAATCCAGCACTGGGCAGATTAAATGGGACATTCATTACTACAGGTGGACTGACCCTTATGTATCCAGCACCTCCTGAACACTTATGTGCTCAGCTCCTTTCTTCTCTCTGTTCATATAGTAATATAATACAAAATGAAAATGCTAATTATTTTATTATATACTATGGTTGGCTACTTTAGTTCTCACAGGAGTCAAAAATTAGAAAATGCTTCAAAAATTAGTTTAAAAAAAATTAATTTTGGACAATCTTTCTTTAAAGGCTTCTAGACTATTTTTCTACATCACTACAAAATCCCTCCAGAGTACAAGATGCTAATGTGAAATGAATGTTCCATTGAAGGCACAATCACAATTACTAAAAATAAGGCATGAAAGAGAGCCTCAGAGACATCAACTTGTATATGATTGAAATAAAATAAAAAAGATATCTTCCCATTACAATGTGGAAAAAATGTCAGACAGAAAATGCAAATTTTTCCACACTGGTTGTGCTAAACAGAAAAGAAATCCCTAGAACTGTAGTAATACTTATATTGTTATATAAGACTAGGGATTTTAAGATGCTGAAAAGGGCTTTGTAAACATACATCATTATCTAGAAACATGTCTCTGAAATCATGACATTTCCATGTCATGAAAATTAGCAGGGGCAACGAATTTAATTAAAACAATCATGATCTAGCTGTGGCAGTAATTAAAATTTTTTTTCAGGTAAAGAAAAGTAGTTCAGTGAACTAAACAAGCCATATTTCAGAGGCAAATGCAGTATGAATGAGCCACTACAGCAGAAATGTCAATAGGCACCGCCTTTAGGCACAGGTAAAAAAGTCCAAAATAGAAAACAACATGTAGTGCAGAATCCTGTTAAACAAATGCTCAAGAAGGAGGTTTTAGAGATCTGACTTAAATCAAATCTTTCCCAGCTGCATACGCCCAGGGAGAGTGAAGTTGAACCTTCCACGAAATGAGCACACAATATAAGGAATTTGAATCAGGCTGATGGTGTTTGTAAGATTACTAAGAGCTTTTCAATGTGCTTTATGCAGTGAATCAGCAAAATAATGCAAACTCAGAAAACCCAGGAAAATTTATATGATACTGGTAGGGGTAACTATAAAATAAATAAAGTGGAATCTATGGAAATTGCATAGCTAAAAGCTATATCTAACTTATGGTTTTCCATGAGAAGGGCATCATCAAATGAGTATAAAATTTTTTTAGCTGGTATTTAACATGACTCCGTACAAAGAAAACCAAAACAAAGAGAAGGTAAACTTAAAAAAAAAATCCTGATCGAACATTTCTCTCTTCCTGCAGTCAAGGACATGATGGCTCAGAAGCATTCATCTACCAGCATTACTTTGGCATTTCTCCCAGAACTTTCAGGGTCTACTTGGCAGAAAATATGTAGCTGAATAATTTTAGTGTACTGAACATCTTTCATTCCATGCATCACAGTCATCTTCATGGAAGCTCTGCTTAAGCTGCAGGGGTGTAACCAGGAACAACCTCTGTATTTCAGCTTCCTCAGCGATAGGAAGGAGTCACTGACAGCCTCTGGGTATTGTTTCATACAGCAGCCTAAGCTAAGTGTTAGATAGCCTCAATCATGCCTGTGTGGAAGCAAAGAAGAAGGGATACACATATGTCAGACCAAAGGCAGCAAACCTCATCACCTGGTATTGGTAATCAGTTCTAAAAAGGGTTCTGGTTAATACAAACACTACCAAGAACATAGTGACCTCATGTTCTTGAACTAACAGGTCAGTGTCAGCAATATCAGTATGGTAAAGTCCATCATACCCAAATGAATTTACTGATCTTAGAGCAGCCCACCACCAGTACCCAGGACCAGCATGATCTTGGTTCTGTAGCAAAGGCAAAACTGAGCTTGAAATATACCTCACCTCTAGCTGTTTTCTTTCCCTCACAGAGAATTTCTTCCTTTACTTCTTTGCCTGGATATCCCCAACTTGTTAGTGCTAAAGGGGAACCCTCACTCCAGCTCAGATGATGTGCATTTTCCACCATGAGATCCTCATCAGGAACAATACAGAGCATTGCATCAGGCCTTCCTCCTGCACACCTCAGTCAAAGTTTAGAAAATGACATCTCAGCAGCTCGTACTTCTCTGAACGTTAATGTCCTCATCTTTCCATATAGCCTGCCTAGAGGTTAAGTGATTTAACCTCTTCAATTTAGAAAGTCTTCTTTCTCAAAATTAAACATAGCTGTAGCACAGGAAGTCCTTGTGTGACTCCTGGGGCCTGTGTCAGACAATCATATTGTGGCCAGTGCCTGTGGCACATGCAGACCAGCTGCAGAATTAGCCTACGAGAAAGTCAAGTGCTCTCTCAGAAGATTTCCATGTGATAACTGCAGTAGGGTTTAAACTGAGCTTATTACCATTGTCCCTTTGTGATTAAATACTACAATTTTTAAAAAAAATAAGATAATGGTCACAAAAAAGAAATACCAAATTTTGGAAGAGAGGAAACAACTTCAAAGCTGAAAAGAAAATCCTTTGCAGACTTTATCAGTAGGTAAATAAAATGTCAGTCCTCCTCTTTTGCATAGAAGTTTAGAAGGTCTAATCAATACAATTTTTTATTATTTAATATACACATTTATTATTTGCTATACATTTAATATATATATTAATTATTTAATATAAATCATATGAAGGACTGATGGATCATTACATGTATTGGATGTAATGCTCAAGCCACAGGGCAGTTAGAGTTTATTGATTGACAAGATTCATTTCCACATTTCACTGTTCAGACTGTTACAGAGGCTTTGCATGCTTTTATTGCTTTCCACACCTTTCCACCCCCTCACTGCTAATTTAGGAGCTGTTAGTCTCAGTTCATAGTAATTGTGAGAAAATAAAATTCCATCTGTTTCTGTCAGGAAAAGGAAAGATAGGGAAGGGAATGAGAGAATCAACAGAAAATTCCACTTGCTAGACATGCTTTGCTGCTAGCTATTACTTTTCTAAGGGATGCTTTACACAAAGTACCTAGAACTGAGTATATAAATTGTATTTTAATTTTATGTATGTCCTTAAGTTAAGCGCTTCCAAGAATATTGTACAGAGCACTATTCTTTGACTGTTTAGCTAAATCCATAAATATGACTCCCATGTGCAAATAGTGTTATGCAGAACTATTTAACTAATAAGAAGCCTAGAGCTCATTTTTTCCCTTGCTGGGTTTTCAGTTCCAGAAATATTTCTGATAGGAATGTGTAGAAACTCATGCCAGAGTAGTAGAGCATAATAGCAAAATTCAGGCTTCTGTCTTTGCAATCTGTCTTTTCAATAGTTTTGGAATGGCTTAAAGGTGAACAAATAACGAGGAAAGAGAGACAGAGATGAGGAGGAAGACCCACACGCTCAGACAGAAGCAGAGGTAGGTTTAGGATGAAAAGCCATTAAGAGTTAAATGATCTGCAAAAAGTAAAGCCTTGAAATTAAATTTCACTCGATAACAAATAGGAGATTTAAGAGTGGTATGTTAGAAGAGGCTCCTCTCATAAAAATGCAAATAGCAGCAAGCTGTTTTAATTATAGGCTGTAAGTGTTGCATGATGGAAAACCAGAAAAAAATGCAGAAAGGAGCAGAACTATAAACCCTTCCCACTGGTATTTTCAGGTCTTTTTTAAACAACAGTAATCTCAATCAAACAATATTTTGCAGCTACATTATGGGAGTTTTTATTCCAAGTTTGTTGATAGTTTGGCACATGAATACAGTGGTGAGATTTCTTCTGCTTGGAGGTATCCCTTCGAGGAGGATCTTGCAACTAAAAAGACATTGTCTGCTTCTGAGGGATGGAAGTGCAGGCATGAATCCTATTTTCCTCCTCATCCAGAGACCTGCATACACTGCTGCCAATGGCAAGAAGATTAGATCCCATAATCCAGTTCCCTGGAAGAAAGAGATGGAAGTGTCTGGATAAGGCAGTTATAGACCACAAAGCTTTGCCAGCAAATGAGGCAGATCTCCCCTACAAACAGCTGTACATAATGCAATCCATTAGTCTTCTGCAATTCATTAGTTCATGTCCAGTACAAAATAGTCCTTGCTGGCAAGAAGAGGGCATAAAGAAAGCACATATTCAAATATGCTCTACTTAAAGGTAATAAAAATACAAGCAGTTCATCTTAGTAGCAGAAGCGACAATTCTTTTGTCCTTTCCACCCGCTGTGGCACACAGCAGCCAGCTCTGTCTGAACAATATTTATGCTTGCCAGCCCCTCTTCCCTCCCTCAATGAGAAAAAAAAAAATCCCTTTACTTCCATTCTCAAATGGAGAACAAACTAAAACTAAACCACAATCTTTCAGGAATTAAGTACTTGTATACAAAACAGGTCACAGAATACATTAGTTATGTATATGTTTAAAGTCTGGGAACACAGTGGTGATGGGTGCTTCATAACAAACAGATAATAACAGCTCTTAAATTGACAAAGGGAAAAATAGTAAAGCTCTCAGTATTCAATAATATATGAAATCCCTATTGTTTGTATTATGTTTCAGAGAGGCAAACACTGCTTTCCCAAGACTTTTTTTTACTTTCCTTCAGCAGATGTCACTGCAGTACAGGATAACCAGTTCCAACACACTTTGGAGAAACGGATATTAGTTTCACCAGGGAGTGGTCCACAATGGAGAACTGCAGCCTTATGTTTTCAGATTTTCAACACTGAGTAACAGGCTGCATATCCAGATTTTTTAATACATTTTTTTCCTGATTGGGGACCAAACACAAGAAACTTTTCACTGTTGAGGTTGGATGCTGTTAAAATGATACCAGGGAAGCTAATGTGGGACAACCATCATCCTGAACCAAAACCAGCTCCTGTGTGATTCATTTTGCCTCTGAGGATTCAAATCACCACCTTTTTTCTGATACAGCTTTCATTAATTAAGTCATTAATCCCACATACCCATTATTCTCATCAAGACTTGAACTTCTTTTCTCTGCATTCTTAGCTATAACTTGAAAGCAAAATCTCCACCATACTAGTCCTTAATTGTTTTGATTTAACAGATTTCACTTTTAAGATCCTTACATAGCGAAACAAATTGTTGGTTTTAACCAGGGTCAAGGGGTTTTACTCCAAACAAGAAATCTTCAGACATTAGCTGACAATAAAAATATATGAAAGTAATAGGTCTACTAAGTGAGAAAATCCATTTGAAAATATTACTGGAAAATCCTGTATGCCAAACACAGAAGGATTGAAGCCAAAAATGGAAAATAACATAATGTATGTGAGAAGTGACATCAGAAACTGAGGAGGGTTTTGCAAGATTAAAAACATACTTTCAGCAAGCTCATGTACAGTTAAAGAAATGTGGTTGCTAACAGAGTCATCAGAATTTAGTCAGAGCGTACAAACTCCTCCTCTCTTAGTCATTCCTAGAAAACAAATCAGAACCACAGACTGCTGCAACTCCCCAGGCCTAACAACCAAATCCCTTCTCAAAAACAGGAAGGAGAAAGCTTCTCTCAGAAACAGGATTTTTGTGGGCATTATGACTGAAATCCTAATGCTGGTGAAGGGCACCAAGACACGAGACCAGCAGACCTTTCCCCAGGACAGGAGAGAGCAGAGCCCTCACCTGAGGAGCCCCAGCTGCTGAGCTATTACAAGGACTGAGCGGTGTATTCAAGCAAGATGGATCCCGTCCCAAAGCTTTGCATGTAAAAACACACACTTTGAATTTGACAGGAGCCAAAGCTGCCTGCCAGGAACATTAGGAGGAACTCACTCAGCTAGTGGGTGTTCTCTGCTCACATGGGGAAGCTCCCTTTTGATCTCTGGGCATGGTCTTATGGACTGTTCTTTGCAGAAACCCAAGCTCCAGCTGACAGAAGCACAGCAAGGCCCATGTCCAGGGGAAAAAAAAAAGGTATCCACTTCCAAACGAAGCAGAAGCAGCTGCAGAAACAGGAAAGTTCTTAAGAGAGAAACCAACACTATTATCAAGCAGCAGAGTCCTCCAGTGCAGACTGCTGAAATGAACCTGGTCTCAGCCATTTAGGTTGCATTCAGGTTGAAGTCTGTATTAGGCATTAGTACAGGCAACATCCAAACAGATCTGCCAAATGTGGTGAAACAGAAAGATCTAAACTTGTTTAGGAATGGCACTATTACCATCTATTCCTTCTCTCAGCTAAATGAATCACACGATACTTTATTAAATATAGTTTCTATCAGCCTTTCCAGCACCACCTAATGAACACACTGAAGATGACAGAGTAGGAATCCACAGTTCATTTCCCATTGCTCTCTCCAGAGAAAAGCCCACACATCTGAGTAACTATTTGCAGATGATGTCTGGAAAGAAAAAAGAAAAATATTTTGAGGGACTCTGCTTTAAAGCCACCTTCTCCTAAGATGGCTAAACAGAATTTAGGATCATTATTTTTACCATCCAAGTTTGAAAATTTTGTCTTTATGCTACATCTTCCTTTCTTACTGCTTATACCTGTCTTGTTTCGCAGCTTCAAATTTCACACCTACACCCTTCTTTCCTCCCACTCTCTTTGTCTCTAAAAACCCCTTGTCATCCATGATTTTCTCATATGTCATTCCTTTCACCCTCACCAAGTCCTGGATCCTTTCTTAAATCTTCCCTCTCTTTCAGAAGTTTCTATTTTCTATTCATTTCTATCCCCCCAGATACATTTCATGGCAGTCACACAGGACTTTTGCTCTTTCCCTGTCCATACTCCTTCCAGGCTACATCCCTTTTTCTCCATTGTTAGCAGCATTAAATATGACCCTTCTCACTTCCCCCTATCATTTTCTTTCTGTCTGCTCTCCATCTTCAGTCTTGTCCTTTGATTTCGGCTCAAGGCATTATTTTATTTTCACTGTATCCCATGTAAGTCTTTACCAATTCACCTGAGCTCTTGGCTGAAGAGTCCCATGTCTCCCTTCTGTGTTCATTCCTCCTTCAGTTCAGCCTATACCAAGGCTTACAGCCTTGCACTGGTTTTCATCAGCCATATTCTTGAATCTCTGATGCTGTGTTCCTCCCTTTTAAAAATGATCATATACCTTGCACCCTCATACTTGAAGTCATCTTCTCTCTCAAGCGTTGTCAGTCAACCCTTCCACAATCTTCAGATGATCAGTAATTCTCATTGTCTCCCTTCTCTTTTTCCCGCATTTCTTCCCTTCTTTCTCTTTTTATTCCAAGGATTGTTGTTAATTTTCTACCTCCTTCACTTCACCCCTTTTCCCCACTGCAAGCTTTTTTAATCTACCTATATTTCTTCCCATTTTCTAGTTAAGTAATTCTCCATTCTCCAGTTAGGGAACATCTGTCATCTCAAGGAGGATTTTTAGCTACCCTGAATCATCCTCCCTTTTTACTCTGGTCCTGCATCTCCTTCACTCTCCACATTGCAATCTCACTAATGTCTTCTACATGAAGATATCCGCTTTCCATCACTTCTCTTTCTGTAACTTCTTTCCTTCTTCCATGTTACATATTAAGAATTTCTCTTTTCCAGCTCCTCCATTTGCCTCAGTTCTTCCATCATGAGCAAACTGTTGTTCACTCCTCCTTCAGTTCTCACACTCCCACCAAAAACATTCTTTTCCTGATCCCCTGTCTTCACCAGTTACAAACTACTCTGCTCCTCATTCCCATCTCCAAGCTCATTAAATTTGCCTCTTCTCCAGTTTAATTCCAGAACCTCTGTAAATTAGGTTTCTCCCCTCAGACACAACATAATCTGCCTTTACCTTTGACTGTTACTGGTTTTGAACTGCACTAAAGTTGAAAAATAACAATCCATTACTGAAACATTGTCCTCCTTAAGTTTCCATGATTTTTTGTTGTTTTCTCTCTGAGCATATATCCCTTACCACTTCATGTCATTTGGCATTCTTTCAATACCCATCTCCAGCATTTATGACAACGTGACCCTATGATGATTTAGTTATTATTTTGAATATTCATCTCTTCACTGCAGATCTGGCTGTTTTTATTCACAGGAAAGCCTCAGAAATTTTGTCTCAGATTTGTTCACCAGGGACATGACCCCAAGAATGATGTGTTTAAAACAGCACATTCAGTTGCATCTCCTTTGCAGTCACCATGATAAATCACATCTAGCCTGCCACTTATCTGTACTTTCCACCTCCATCTTTTTTTTTCATAACCAAATTATGCTGAAATCCTAACAAGACTTTTTTCTAACATTTCCAGTAGAAGGCTTTTTGCATTTATATGCATACTTAAAACTCATCCAAATTTTCATTATGCCACACATTTATTGCTGCAACATCTGTTTTCTTACCCTTGCCATGAACTACCTTAATAATTCATCATCACTTTGGGAGATGGCAAGTTCTAAATCTTCCTCCCCTTCTCTTTGTTCCCTCCATCTTTACAGCATCAAGATACACGGTCTTCATTTTGAAGTCCATTTACATTTTGTCCCCACTGTATCATCGCCCAAGCTCTCACATCCACCCTACCCAGGATGGTAGGTATTATATGCTTGCTAAAAATTCAGGAATGCTCATCCATGTAACGTCCTATGTGCTCATGTGTGTTCTTGCTGAGTTCCTCAAAAACATTAGGAAAGCCACTTCAGTATGTTCCTCAAAAATCTCTGTTTGAGGTTCACCTCTGCCAGGATGCTGCAAATGTGGATACATCTAGCCAACTGTCTATTATGTGTGTGAAATAGGATGATCCTATTATTTTGTATTTGTATGAAACCTGATCCATCTAAATAGGAATTCTGTCTAAGAGTAAGACTCTTTTTAAGAAAAATTGTGATGATAATACATGTTACAATAAATAAAAATTGTACCATCTCAACTGCATTGATACTGTTGTCCAACCCCTCTTTCTCTGCTATATTTAAATTCAGATTTTAGAACATAATCTTTTGTATGCCAGGCTACAAAAACACAAACACATCTTTCCCCATACTAAAAATACAATTACAGAAAGTGATTTTTTTTTAAATTGGAGATTACATTTAGTGGTATATCAACCTAGGTGCAGTATTTCATATATTACATCAAGTTCTTGGATTGTGTATACAGACACTAAATGTAGAAGCACAGATTCTCCATGAGGCTTGGCTTAATAAGATCATTAATAAGTTCTATTTCTTATAGGAGGCAGGGTGATTCTTCTCTTATATGGAAACATTGTATCTTAAAAATTAGTTCAAAAGAGCCCCCAGATGAAGGATAATGCTGGTATGGTTGAAAACAATAGTAACTACCTAGTTTAAATACAACCAAGAGAGAAAGCAGTAAGAAGGAGAAGTCAGACAGTGAAGGAAAGTATAATAGTTGCAATGTAATAAAAGGGACATGCTTTGGGAAACTGTTTATGCAAAGCTGCAAATGTTCTGAAAATGCAACTGATTTTTAAGAAAATCACTACAAAAATATGTGAGCTATCCAATCTAATCTGTCACCATCCCTAGGGACACTCATCCTGATATCATTGCTAGCAACATCAGAGCTCCATGGGGAAAAAATAGGGGGGAAACAAAAGGGATGTGTAAGTCTGTAATGATATATTGTACCGTTGTTCTGAGATGAAGGTGAGGACTGCAGCACTGAAGGGTCTAGAGAAGCAGGAATTGCCCTCAAGAGCTTTACACACAGACTACTGCAGCAGAAAGCCACCCTGCAATCACGTCATCTCACCCCTGTCTTGTTCCAACCAAATGCTGACATAAAACTGAATTATGCTCAAGGATGAAATATGTCATGGGCAAAGCTACCTGTGTGAACACTGAACGTGCTTATTACACACAGCAAGAGATATTAGGATGAATGAAATCCATTAACCACAACTGGTCATTATTATTGAAACAAAGATGTACAGCTCTTGAAATGTCAGATTGTCTAAATTATTGTAGTCTGATAAAAATATTTTTAACTTTATTGTGTCTAATATTTTTTGTCATAGAGAAATAATAAAAACACACTGATTTTAGATTTACAAAAGAACATCAACTGTTTTTACTTTGCTAAAAGTCAATTTACTTCATTGGAAAATACAATGCAAATGATCGCTTGCACACATAGGTCATTTTCTTCAGGTATTAGCACTGTCATAAGTACAATAAATTAAAGTAGAAAGCGGAATGAGTTCAGAATATCTAAAATTAAATGCCAACAACTCAGTTATTCATCTTTGGTTCTGCAAGTCAAAACAGTCACATTGTGATCTCAGGCTATAATTAGGCTGAGTCCTGCCTCTGTAAAAGCAGAATGTGTATCTTGCAATCTACCCACATATGTTTAGGAAGCCAGCAGAAAGGACAGTGCTAATGCATAGGGGGAGAATACAGCAGGTGGTTAAGCAGCACAGAAAACCTATTTTTAAACTAAGAGGCAGAGGGTAGGTAAGCTCCAGATGACTGGTACTTTTCACAGCCTAAACAAGTCTTGTTAAAGAAGACAGTGAGGACTATTTCCCAAAGGCTAAGTATTATTTCTTCTGTTACTTTCCTGCTCTTGGAAGGAACTCCATCTGGCTTAGAAGTGCTGGGCAGAGCTGCTTGTATTTCTGTCATGGGGATGTGAAGAAAACCCTCATCCCTACAGGCACACACACCCCACCCATACCAGGATAATCCTGAGAAGTGAAACACTTGCTGTTTTGGTTGCATTGCTCACCAAATGAAGGAAGAAAGAATTGGTTCGTAGTCCTTGCTTAGAAATGATTACTCAGGAAGGAATAAAGCCACGGCTCTTTGATCATGAGCCTAATTTTCAAAATTAAATGAACAAGAGTAATACTTACAAATCACACATTTTAAAATATACATTTTAGGAAAAGTTTTGTAAAAGGATGTCAGTGCAGACTCTGCCACCTGAGATCTGTGACTATTGCATGTATTAAAAGAGCAACACTGTATAGGAAATTCACCAAAAAAAAATTTTAAAAATGCTGATTGCTCAACTGAGAGCTTGGTTCCCAGGAAAGCAACAGCCAGTTTGTAGAGAAGAATAATAAAACCAGCATCACTCCCTTTTGTTACACTGTTTTCTCTTAAGGCCTTAAGAAAGAAACAATCTATTGACTATTTCATGTTTTTTCTTTCTTCTGTATGTAATGAAATGTCATTGCAAGAAAGAAGAAATTAATATTCTGCTACTACCCATGTGCCAATTTCTGCACTTTTCAGCTGAGGAAAAACTCCCATTGATTTTTTAAGGGCTCTTCTAATGCCATGATAATATCTTGGCCCATTTATATACATTCATACTTCACTAAACTAATGCTTGTTACTCAATGTCCTCTTGTTTCTCACTTCCACTTATGTCTACGCCAAACTTATTCCTACTTGGCTCTTAGGTGTCAGTGAGAATACAGATGCAATGGATAAGCAGGTCTCTTATTCCAGGCTGTATGACTCTGGTTGGCCACCAAACCAGGAGCTGCTGACGTGGTGACTCACAGGTGCTCCAGAGAAGTAGGACACGTGTAGGACTTGTCACTCCTCGCCGTTCCCAGCAGAACAGATCAGACCGCTCTGATTTGCACTGGAGGGCCAGTCTGACACTGAGCCAGCTAGTTTGTGGCACCAGAAAGGGAAGTCAAGACAATCTGGCTGCTGCCTTCAGGTGTTTGTCTCGGGCCTTGATCACTCCACAATCCCTTTAAGAGTTCCTAAAGGAAACACTTGGGTGGCCCTTGGGAAACTTGCGTGTTTCCCCTTTTTTTTAACAGGAAGTCTGTCTAAAAAAAGATATCTTGTTATGAATGAGACCTGCTGCTTTGTATTTTTATTCAGAGCTTGCTTCATATGCTTTTATTCATATGCTTGCTTCACCTGGTAAAACATTTTTTTATATATTTTGTTTTAGTGACTTTGTGGAATGTAGTCTAGCTTGCCAAAACAAAACCTCTATAATAGATGTGTCAGTAAAAAAGGGTTTGGCCTCTACATCATGCCTGATTTGAAGGGTTCACGTCAGAAAATTCCATCTTTATAACTGAGTTAAATTAGCGTTAAACTTTTGGAGAAAGTGAACAAAGATCTGTTGTATTCTAACATTTCTGTTACAACCACAAGATGAGGGCAAAAATATGATGATGAATATGGAACTAACCTAGAAGACAAGTGAGCTATGGTTTTTGATTTCAGACATGTAGATTATGGACTGCTGTCTATAGTCAAGCTCCTCAAGATTAAAGTTTAGAAGAAAGTGTTTTATCTTATCTATGAAATAACATATTTCTCTGTTGTGGTTTGAAAAGCAAAACAAGTGAGAGGCTCCA
>VZSR01000920.1:1509280-1570341 GCA_013398615.1 Brachypodius melanocephalos
CCACGCCGCCCCCCGCTCCCGCTGCGCGGCAGCTGCGCCTCAACCGAACCGGCCCCGACCGGGGCGGTGCCGCGGGGGGCGGTGCCAGGGGCGGGAAGACGGGCCCATGGCGAGCTGTTATTGGTCCAGGCGGGCGTGGGCGCGGCCTGAAGCCCGCTCGCTCCTCTGCTATTGGTAAGCGGAGACGTCAGTGTGGGCCAGGGGTGGGCCCTACGGCCAGCGGGGTCGGCTGAGCGCGGCCGGCGGAGGAGCGCAGCGAGGGGGCGGCGGTGGTGGCGGGCGGGGAAGTGCCAGCGGGCGCACCGAGAGCCGCGGCAGCGCCGGAGCGCAGGTAGGGGAGCCGCGCCGGGAGCTCACCCCGTGCCCTCCGCCGCCCTCACCTGTCACCGGCCGGCTGCCGGGCTCTTGCCGCTGCTGCGGCGAGGCAGCCCCGCGCCCTTCCCTCGGCTCCCTGTCCGTCTCCTTCTCCTCCCCGGCTAGCCGCGATTCCCCCGCCGCCGCTGGCAGCCGCCTGCCGCCGCCTGCCGCCCTCCTCCCACCCCGCCGGGGCCGGTCGGTGTCTGCTCCCCGCTCCGCTCCCAGCCCAGGTGCGCCCGAGGGGCCGGGAAGGGCCCGGGGGTGAGGCGGCGGCGCCCGGCGGGGTCCGGCGGGGTGCGGGTCCGCGGCCACTCCTCTCGGGAGGGGGCAGAGCCGGCGGGCGCGGCCCGCCCTCGGTCCGGCCGGTGGTGCCCCGGCGCGGGGGGAGCGGCCGCCCGTGGGATTCCGCCCGTGGGATTCCGCCCGTGGGATTCCGCCCCTGAGCCTTGTCTTGCGCGAGCTCTCCCCGCTTCCTCCCTAGTGCCTTCTTCCGTCGCCCTAAAAGGGCTTAGGGCTTTTTCTAAAAAAGATGCTCCATAGATTAATATGATTTAAGGGAGGCAGTGTTTCTCTGTTGGGTGGGTTTGGGGGGTTTTGTGTGGTTTTGGGTTTGTGTTTTTATTTTAATCAGTCGCCCTGTTGCTGGGCTTGTGCATTGTCGGTGCCAGTTGTGAGGAAACATACTAGTTGTTCCAAGGTAGGCAGGTGGTGATGGAGAGCATCAGAGGGGACAACACCCAGGAGAGAAGGCTGTTCCTCACCTCGAGCCGCTGGGAAGATGAGGGATGCCGGGATTCCCGTTGCTGGGCTATTCCTTGCCTCTGCTCTCAGCTTGCATCTTCTATATTGGTGGTTGAGCAGGGAAACCTCGGTTGCTGTCCTTGGAGTGTATGGAAGGCAAAAGGATTTTTTTCAAGGAGGGTTTTGTGTATCTGCAGCAGTGCCTCTTCTAGGGCTGGAGGAGCAAGAAGCTGAGCTCCTATTCCGTTGTCTTTATGAATGTGAGGGCTGTGCACGCTGCTGCTGTTGCTGAACTACTCCAGCCTTGCTCGCAGAGATCCTCCTCCTGTCTGCATCGTGCAGTGCCGACCATGGCTGCGGCAGGTAGCTGTCTGAGGCAGCAACAGCCAGCAACTGCCATAGTGAAATTAGTAATGATCGTGCATATTCCTGGGTGCTGTGCCTCGGGCAAGGGAAGCTATTACCTGACTTGTACTCAGTAGGCTTCTCAGGATGGTAATACATTAGTCACGGTTGCATCTGGGAGCGTCATTTATTACAAATACATGTTTATCTAGTAAAGCTTTGCAAGGTCTCGAATAGGCTGGAAGAGAATGTACAAACAGAGGAGGGCTGGGAAAATCCATTGGCACACTGATAAACACAGATCACAAGTGGCTCTGCAGTATTGCAGGAGAGAAGTTTAAAATTGTCCTCTTAGGTTCTTTTGTTTTTCGTCATGCCTCTCTGCTGTCTTTCAGAGAGTCGTTGAGCACCACCAGCTTCCAGTGTAATGAGTGATCAGGTTATATGTGGCCAGCTGATAGTGGCTCCTTGGCTAGTACATTCTACAAGTCCCACTTTATTTTACTGTCTGTGTGTACACTGAAGTATTTATTTCCCAGACGCGGTGTAAGCGTATCAAAATTTAGCATTTCAGATAGTCTTTTGGGTTTGCCTAAAACAGCATGATCATTAAGATTGTTCTTGTCTTAGTGTGTGTGCATTTAACAGCAAAAAGATCTGCAGTTGGTGGAAAAAAAAAGCGCTTTTTATAAAATTTGTGTGTAGTAGAAGCACGAACTGTCATTTTTAATAGGTGGATTGAATAAGAAAAGTGTTGGCCTTTTCTATTGTACATACTTAAATACTACCTCTAGTTGTGTGGGTGTTTAAAATTTCTCTCATTTTGCTCATTTGGCAATAGGAAGGAGAATCTCCCCCTCTGTACTTCTGGCAAAATATTCTTCAAGGAAAGATCTCTTGCCTTGAGAAGCCTCCACATTGAATAACTCTCAGGAATATGGTCTTGTTTGTCAATATTTACCTAAAATGGTAGTATTTAGGTAATTACATCAGAATTGTCAAAATCTTGGTTGCCTTGATTTAGCTCCTTAGATTTTTCTATCATGCAGAAGAACTGGATGGCACATTACAATGATGAAAGACCATATTTTATAGGAGCATGGAAAAATCTAAAGCTGTAGAAATCAAGCGTTGCAAGGAGCAAATGCTGTACCATGTTTTAGATCTTTTAGAGTTCATTTCAGTCAGTGTTGGACCTGCCGTTGAAAGCAGTCATCTTTAAAAACACTTATTTTAAAAAAATTGCATTATGCTTGTTTATTTGACTTAATGTGGATGGTTTTAGTGAATCTAAAATATAATCCATGGTTAGTTTATGTTAAAGATTTTCTTTAACATTTTATATTGGAATTTTATGGAAGCTGAAACTAGATATTGTTTTGTTTCCTTTTGTCTGACTTTAAAATGAGAATTGCTGTAAACCTGTTAATGTTGTAGTTGATGTGCCCTGGCTTAGTTTTCAAAACTTGGTATTGAAACAAAGAAATTGAAAATCCTTTTTAATGTTCTCATAGATCCTGGAAGTTTAGTTTAATAATAATGGGGGGGGGGGGGAAATAGACTTGGTGATTTTAGTACTGAAATGCATACTCTAGCTGTATGTTCCTCACAGAACCCTTGAGATTATACATTTCATAAGCCTTCCTTACCAGTGAAGCAGCTACAGGAAAGTGTAAAAAACTATATGATCAGTATAAAGAGAGCCTCTTTATAAAACAGAAGTTTGGGCTAGTCTGGTGGAAACTGTTCTTGGAGCACTGATCTAATTGACATCATGTTCCAGTATTTAAAGGGTGGCTGCAAAGACAATGGAGACTCCCTTTTGCAAATAGTCCCATGGAAAAGATGAGAGGTGATGGGTACCAGTTACTCCTGGGGATATTCCAATGGGACATGAGAGGAAATTTTTTCACAATAGGAGCAATCAGCTGAAGGAATAATCTTCCAAGGAAACTGCTGGATTCCCCAACACTGGATACTTGTATGATACAGCTGGAGAGGGTCCTGAGCCATCTTGTCTAGGTTGTGCTTTTTCCAGGAAAGGCTGGGCCAAATGATCCTTGAGGTCTCCTCTAACCTGGTGTTATGTGAACTGTAGTCCCAGGGTGGCCTTACACTAGCAGTGGCTATTTGTGTTGTATGGAGCAAGACCATGTGAGTGGGAGGAGACCAAGGCTGGAAGTACAAGGTAGAATAACAGAATAATTTCTGTAAGCAGAAAACACCCTCTCTCTATATATATTGAAAAGTCAATTCAGTGCTGCTATAAAAATAACTATTTCTAGTACTGACTATATATGGAAACTCTTGAAAACTGCTCACATGTAAGCTCTGGGTTCACTCTCTCTCAAACGTATAACAGTAGAAATCTGGACAGAGAAGACCTAACCAAGAGTTTTTCCTAGGCACTATTTAAATTCTGACTAGGATATGAGTTCTTATTTATGAAATCTTGTTTTGGTTATATGCTTATTGTGTGTGAAGTATGAACATGGATCATGAAACAGTAATGAGAGAGAACTACCCTGGAAATGTGTTGACATGAAGGATAAATGAAGTCAGTGTGAACTATGGGCTCATCATGTGAAATGAACAAGAATGCCTTATATTTGTCATAACTTCTATTTGAGAATTTTAGTATTACCCATAAGCTAAACCTATAAACTCTAGATTATTATATTGATTATTACTTCAGAATGTCATCATTCTGATGTTATTTCTAACATGAGAATGAGGAGTGTTTGTAATATAATGAATAATAGAATTAATTTCCTGGCTCCAAATTCTGTATTTTAACTGTGATACTTTACTATCTAGATTAAGATTTGTTTGTGAATGGTCATACCAGCTTTCTGCATCAGGAGCAGTAAGCATTAATTTTATAATATAAATTAAAACAAACATTAAAACAATATGTAAACTGAGGAAATCACTGTTACAATATCAGCCCTGTTCGTGAGTCTGTGCAGTTTCATAATATTAGATGTGGATGAAGAAAAAATGTTACAGTTCTGAATGTTCACGAGACTAACCTATTCAGCTTTTAACAATATTTTAAAAAATTTAGAATATGATAATATATTTCTTTGTCACTGCTAATGATGATATTTTAGCATGGCAAAAAATAGTTGTGTTAAATATCTTAACTAAGTCACAATGAAAGAACAAAATAAATGTAAAAAGTGCTGCATGTCTTAAACTGTGTTGCTATAGAAATATTGCGTGTATTTTTTTCTTCCCTTCTCTGAAGCAACTGTAAGAATTTCATTGGAAATAGGTTAGCTTTCAGAGAACTTCCATGCCTGTTTCCTTTAGGCATAGTAACTTTCAGAAATTAATGTATGGGCTCTCAAGTTAGTTGTGTTCCTCTTCTCAGTCATGTGACATTTGAGATGTAAGTTATGTTTATCTGATGTGGAGTAAAAAATAGTCTATTGCTGTGTTTTAAAGTGAGGAAAATGCATTTGGGTTAGTTATAGTTATTATATGATGATTTTCTGCAATACTGAACTGTTAGAGTCCCAGAAGCTTTTAATTCTAACTTTCATGTAATTAGATTTGTTTTTCTAACATTACTTCAGCAGAGATGTTTGTGTGTTCCAGCTTGGCTTCAAATTTGAATTCCTAATACAGCCTTTTAGTGTTAGAATTGCCTAGTAGTGTCTTGAAATTTAATCCTTTAGTTATTTATTAGTAATAATAGGATAACTTAATTTAACACTGACACTTATTTGGAGAAAAGAATATAATGTTAACGTGGTGATGTAGTTGGCATTTATAAGAAATACTCACCTGGCAATATTATTAAAAAAGAAAGGGGGGAGGGGGAGAGAAAAACCTCAAAGTATGGATCAATTGTTAACTGAATCTTCAGTATGCCAGCCACATAGAGAGAGTTCCATTGTTTTGGTATATTGTATCACTGCCTCTGTTTATGTGCTCTTACAGATGACTGTAGTAATACAGATGTTGATGGTAACACACTGCTGCATTCAGCTGAAGGAAGGGGAGGATGTAGCTGCAAGGTTCAGTAGAATAAAATATTTATTCAGCTACTAAATATATATTAAAAAAAAATTCTTGGAGCTCAAATATGAAACGAAAACTTTTTTCACTCCTTTCTTCTCTTCATAATTAGATGTCAGTGTTTAAAAGTCATCCTGCATTGTAGGAACAGTACATTTCTTAGTGAATTTGGAGAAACAGTTTACACTTAATATGATTTCTTGTAGAAGTATGTTTTGGCTGACTTCATCATCAAATTCATAGAAGTTGAGATCCTAAAATGGATTTTTTTAAGTGCTTACTAAATTCATGGTTCTCTGGAATTGCTATCTGGTGTAGAAACCCCTGGAGTTTTTCAGTGTGTTTAGTGTACTTTGAGTTAGTGCTTGTGGAGTGAGCAACTTGTCAGCTGTAAAGTCCCACTTTATATGCAAAGTAAGTGAATGTACATCGTTGAGGGCATTTCAGTCTCATCACTTTGAGAGGGTAGATCCTTCTGTTTGGCCTGCATGTGATATTCTGGGTAATATTTTAACTTGTTAAACCAATCGGATTTCAGGTTGCAAAGTAACTGCCAGCGTTTTAAGCTTTGTACTTCTATATATTTATCTTTAAAGCACAGAATCTTTTGAATTAAACTTGATAGCACAGTAAATTTTTGTTTATAAACTTTCTACTTGCTGCTGTATTTTCTAAATTTAAGACGGTAATATTTATTTTTTGTGTGTTTTTCATGTAATTCACTTCTCAAAAGCTCTCTGTGTTTGCCTCAGCACACATCAGCACTATCTGGTGTTGGTAGAGTAGGAGGTCCAGTGTGCCCTGAGTGTTGGGGGCTCATGATGCTTGGTGGTGTGTTCTGCTCTTCTTCTCTCCCTTTTCATCTGGATGCATTTGTAGGTGATGGCGAAGAGGATGGTGTTCTGGTGGGAGATCTGTAGTAGACAAACTTCAAAAGTCAGCTGGAAGGATTTGGGTATTACCCTCTGCTGGCTCATACTCTTACCAGGCACACTGAGATGTGTTGGATCTTGCATGTTGCAGCATATCATGTTAATTGCAGATTTGTCACAGGTATTTTCAGTGAATCAGTGCAGCATAGTTTGCTCATTCTGCTTGTTTCAAGATGGTGATAGGGGGGTTTTTGTTTGGTTGGTTTGTTTTTGGGGTTGGTCTATCTTGTGTTTGTTTTTGTTTCTTTGGTTTTATAGGCTGCATTTTTGGCTATTATCTGAAATATTAATAGATAAACTGAGTTGCATGGAAAGTGAGGGCATGTCATAGTCAGCTTTTCCTAAAGCTCTTCTTGTCAGACCTTTTACACTTGTTCTAAATTCCTCTTAACCTGCTGCGTTCAATAGAACTTACCAGTAGCTAAAAATAAATTGCAGGAAAACATTCCTTTTCTCATTTTGTTGGGGTTTTTTGTGGTTTTTTTTTAAACACTTGGCAGCATTTTGTTTATTCCCCAGAGTCACTTAAGCCCTCTCTACAAATATTTGTGCACATGGTGAGTTCACCATGTGTTTAACTTCAGTTGCCTTGCTGATACAGGAGTGTATGCAGGATTAAGGCCCATCTGACTTTGTCACCCCTTTCATAGGTGAAGAAATCTTAAAGTTGTTGAAACATAGCAGCTTGTAAAGTATATGAAACTGTTTTCAACACATCTTAATTGATATTTCAAGTTGATGTTGTTCAAAGTGGTTGGTAGGCCTACTGGAAGCTCTTCACTGTTTTCTGTGTTGTGTAAATATAAATGTAATGATGATGAACAGGAAATGGGCATAGGTTTATAATACATTACAACAGGTTCGCTTTTAATGTTATATGCCATTTGAGATGAAAAATTGTTTATTGTGCTTATGGGTTATTTATATATTGGGTTATTCATCCAAAAGTTAAAGCTGTTTGTTAGTCAAAAACTAGGCAATTGTCATAGCAATGACAGTAGCTGTTACTAATTTTCAGTTGTGAACCTCAGAACATACACTACTTTTAATTATAACCTTTTTTATTGCAAGATGGGTGTTTACTGAAATGAGGCTGGATCTATTAATAAATATAGAATACTCCCTCTCCAACTTTCTACTGCTGTTTTTACTAGGATTGCGTAGGGTATTTTGAAGTGATAATTAACATCAGTGATGGCAAAGGGCCCTCAGGAGGTTTTCTAGGTAGACCTTCTGCTCAAAAGCAGTATTTTCCTAAAAGTATGTTTATTCCTAAAATGTCAGTTGGAAGAAGTTGTGTGAAATTAAATTATTATTTGTTTTCTGGGGAACACACACTTGCCTGCTCAGCTCATTTTAATGACACTGTTGCATTTTTTTTCCTCTTGCCTACTTAAAAAGAGAATTCTAACTAAAAGGAAGCAAATGTCTTTGGTGCAAGCAGGGTTGGGTTTTGGTTTTTTTTTTTCTCCTTTTCTCTTGGCTCTGATCTGCCTCTATTTTTGATTCTGCTCTTGATCTACCACATCCACCATGTTGCCATCAGGTTGTTTGCTTAACCTCTGCAAAAATGCTTCCAGTCTTCCTTGCCTTGCATGTCAGACAAGGATGGAGTATTCCCAAATCCACCACTCCGGACATGTACACATATATACTGTTATCTACCTACATCTATAAGCTTTTTCAACAAAAACAAAGAAACCCCCAAATTCCCTGACCTTAACTAATCCTTTTATGAAAACACCTGCAATGAATCTGTGCTGGCTTCAGAAGTTTCATGCTTGAAAAACTTGAGTCTACCTTATGGACCTCTTCACACTTTCCTCATCCATCTGTTCATCTAGCACAGCTTCTTCTCTATCCCTTCACACAATCTTAGGCTGTTGAGATGCAAGACGCCTTTGCAGATCCTTTAATTGGTAGTAGTCTTTATTTTTACTTCTCTACTTCTTTTTGTATTCCTTGAAAAACAAAACAGACCCCTCCCAAGAAAAAAAAAAAACACCTAAAAATGGACACCCTGGAAAAAACCCTACCCTAAAAGCTTGTGCTTTCTTTCTTCTTTACTTGCTGGCATTATTATTTCAAAGGATGTTTCAAATTACATGCCATTATAATGTATTTATGCAACCATTCTTTTTCTCCTTAACTGTGAAATCTTGTTTGGGTACAGCTTGTGTTTAAAGGCAGTTATTTATGGAGCTCTGTGGCTGTACATCGTGATGTACAGTCAGTAATGTGTTGATCTGATAAGTCTGCAGACTAAAGCTACTACTTTATGCAGTATAGCCAATTCTAAAACAGAAAACCTTGAAGTGGGGAGTGGCTAGTGCTGATGAAATGCTTTGTGGAACAGGTGGGACTTCAAAGTTTTATTTTAGCTTGAGGGAAGGTTGCTTATGCAATTGTTCCATCTGTCCATCCATCTGTCCATTAGCCTGTCCTCCCACCCTGCCAGTAACTTCTGAACTGCTTGCCCAATTCCTGGTTGACTTTGGCAGAGGGTTCGTGTTCCCCAGCCCTGTTGCATGCATATGCAGGTCTGACAGAAACAGGCAAATGGTTAGAGAAGAGACTGGGCAAGAAATGGGGATCCCCAGTCTGTGTGACTGTGGCTGGCCTGTAAGAATAACCCCCATGGCATTTGCTGCCTTTTGCTAGGCCAGTTGCATAGGGAAGGTCAGATGGAAAGCTGGAGAGTCATGATGCTGCTGCAATGGGTTATTGCATGTGCATGATGGAAGTCACAGGGGTGATAATTGAGGGATGTTATTCTAGGTGGGAAGCAAGGGTATGTATTCTCATGGATGGTCAAGGGACCCAGAGGTACTGTGGGAGACCTGTTTGATGGTCTAGCTTAGGTTTTTAAAGAATTTCCTGTTTTGGGGGGAGTTGGAGAAAGAGCTGCTTGGCTTAGACCCATCATCAGGAGCAAGGAGGAATAGGTGGCATAGAAAACATCATCTGATGTACATGGATAAGAGGTTGTGCATATCCTGTAAAGTCAGTGACAGAAATATGAAATTGATGAAGGAAGAAGACTGTCAGCCAGCCAGGAGGAACTTCAAACATAGAACCTCATATATAGAAATGAGGGGGATTAGAGAGAAAAGAAGTGCTGTAGCACAGCAAATCAAATTGAAATCACTGAAATGTTTCTTAAAAAAATTGGAGGGCTCAAATGATTTTTTCAGCTTAAGATTTGAAGAAATCTGTAGCTCCAGCGCAAAAAATGTGTTGCTCCCTTTATAAACTTTACTACTGGTATAAATAAAAACATTTCAGTATGAAGGTGACAGTGTGGGATGCCCACAATAACAGTAACAAAACAGGTTTTTTTAGAAGGTGAACTGTGACTCTGCTTTTCCCAAGCAAATAGCTATTCCTGTCATTTGGAGATCATTAAATCTGTTTCAGTAAATTCTATACACATTGACGTTTTAGTTGCCTGAAGCTCTGTGAGTGAGCAACATATCTGAAAAAAAAAAGGCATGGCCTTCCATCTATTAACATAGTTGTTTTTCAGTTGTTTCTGCTGACTCAATAATATTATGTGATGTAGCTCACAGAAAAAAAATCCATGTATATTTGTAATTAATATATTTGAAACTTAAGATTGTTTTAACTATAAGTTTGGATGCTTGGAGATGTTTGGGTTTTTTTCTTCTGAGATAAATCACTTTTGTTTATATAAATCACTGTAAAATACAGTGACTAAAATTGTATTGCAGATAATATGTATGGATGTTGGGAGATATGAAGATACTTTTATTAAGGTCAAAGTCTGCTCGCCTTTGATCATACACTGAACAGCCCTGGAAGGCTTGGAGGCCTGTCCTGTATTTTTCCATACCAGTAAAATGGGTGACCTTTTGTTTGACTGTTCCAGTTATAGTCACTTAAAATAACATTTGAGCTATTGTTGGCTATTTCACTGAGAATGGAAGGCAGATCAAGCTTGTTATCTCGCTGCTCTTCAAAGAAATTAACAAAGAGGAGGTATGCTGTCCTTAAAGAATTAGTCTACATAAAGCTTCAATGCTAGTGAGAAGAGATTGTTCAGTTATTGTAAAAATAAATAAACAGTTTACACTAGCAAATTTACTTTCTGACTTTAAAATCAATGGGTAATTAAAAAAACCCTAGTTCTTACACCTTTTTAATAGCTCAGATTTTAAAAGAATTTATTAATAACAGTTGTAGCTTTTTGACTATCAAAGTATTTTGAAATTTTTCTTGTTCACTTTATGATATTTTGATGATTTTTTTTTTCTCTTTGTAACTTGTGAGGTGCAGAAATAGTTACAACAGGTCAGTTCCCACCAAATTGCCAAGTCTCATGCACTTTAGCCATCCAAAACCATTCAGATCCCCAAATTTGGGGAAGAAGTTTTAATATTGAATATACAAGGTTGATGGTATAGAGCAGGAAAGTATCGTAATGAATGCATGAATGTAGTGCATGAAAATAAGAATGAGTTTTTACTCTGTTGAATCTCAAAGGTAAGGGCTGTATGATGGGACCCCCAGCTAAATGCTGCTTCAGAAAGTTGCTGTACAGATGAATGACCTGACCATTTCCACTTTATACAGCCTGTTGTGAATGTAACTAATCCTTAGAAAGGAAAATATGGTATATTTCCTACCCTTTTAAAGCTGGTTTTGCATACGATGCATACAGTGCTGAGAATGAAATAGTGGAAGCTGCGTTGCAGTAGTGAAATGGAAGCAGGGATGAAAGCAAGACTATTCTGTTGAGCATATTTACAGATTTTTTCATCTGCTGTGGAGCCCTGACATTGAGAGAGCCTTGTGTTGGGTTATCTGGAAGACTGTGTGCATTATTCTGGCCATATGATTGAGAAGGGTCTGATACAAGGCTGTGGAAGAAGAAAACCCTGTGGATAAGGCTCCCACTGGCCTGGAGTGTTCCTCTCGAGGTGGAACACAGGTCACCATTATACCACTGTATACTGCAAGTGTGGCGTGGAGTATAGACTGGATAGCAGTCCTTGAGCTGTGTTACTAATATTTGAGAGGATATATTGTGCTAAAGATTTAAACTGGGGAGCTGCAGATTCAGTTTGATGTTTAAAGTGTGGGATTTGACAGCTCAGTATGTAACATATATATTTGTAAAAAGTTAATTTACATTTTTAAAAATCATTTCATGGCTCATTCATATCTCCTGGGGTGAAAATCCAGTCCACCAGTGAAGGTGAAATAAGTGGATCTTATTTGAGGTGCAATGATAGATAAAGATTATAATAGACCTCTTAGATCAATTACATTTGTGTGATGCATGGTAAATTTTTTTCTAACTTCCTTTTCCTTATCTAATAGACTTTGCCATTTTATCGAGGAACTGCAGGACAGATTAAATTACATATGGCTGACTGTGGTGGTGAAGTTCTCTGCTGTAAATCAGAAATTATTTTGAACGTGATGTGAATTGCTTAATGTCTGCAAATGCCTGGTAGTTACATAGAACAGATTTTTGGCATGGTACCACAGCAGAAGTGGCATCATAGTATGCTTTCACCTGAAGTTTGAATCTAGAAGGAAAATAATGAAAGCTGGGATAGTTTTCAACATTTGGTAACCCTGCTTTTGTCAAGTTACATGCTGCAAGCAAAAGCACTACTGCAGTGTAGTGTGTGCTCACATTTAGGTTCCATAGAGGTAGTGGTAGAACAATAAATGGTGCTGAGCACCTAAGTGTCTGTAACCTAGATAATGTCCTGTGATGTGTGCTCTAAGATTGACTTTATGAGTACAAAAATGTATAAAATACACTGTTAATGCTCTACAGTTTTATTATAAATCAAGTTATTAAATTGTTTGTTACAAAAATGAGATTATTTTAAATTACAGAATGCCTTAACGGAATATTTAAGTAACAAATAATACCATGCTAAGAGCTTATTTTCTCCTGATTGTTTTTGTTTGGTTGTTTGTTTGCTTGGTTTTTGTTGTTTTTTCAATATGCCTCCAAAATACATGAGCTGAAGAGAAATTTTCCAAAAGGTATATAGATTACTGGAACATGAAGAAGTGTTTTTAAATAGTGTTCAAGAAAGTCATCTGGGATATGTACATACTGAAATACTTCAATTTTATAAATCTTTTTCCATTTTCTCTGATTAAATGAAGACAAGTAGACATTTTCTTTTAAATATTGTTCCTTAACAATACAGAATAAAGTAACGGACGTTGTGTTTATTACTTTTATTGTAACTCAAGATGCTCTCTAATTTCATCTGAGGGAAACAATGCTGCCATTTAATTAGAAGCAAAACCAAAAGAAGAGGAGAAACAGCTCAAAGTAATCTAAAAAAAAAAAAATGAAAGCAGGGGTTGATCAATTGCACTGCAGTGCCTAAGAGAATTGTAATGCTTCTGAAGGAGAAACATAAAACCTAAGTTTCCAAACTGGTTTCAAGATGTCAGTAGTGGAGGAGCAGAAAACTGTGCATGTGCCAGTGCTAGCTGTTTATGGTACAGCTGTGACTGGAGTGCTAAAAACAGTTGGAATATAAGTCAAGATAGCAACTGGACTAAATTCCAGGTGAGTGCAGCCATTGAGTGAGGCATACTTTGGTTCATTACTGTGCTCCTAAAATACTGCGAACCCAGCATATACCTGAATTAAAATCTAAACACTGTTAAACATACATCCTTATGACCCTTTCCTTTCAACAGAAAAATTAGATGAAAACCGGAATTTGTCCTTTGGTAGTGAGAAACATATTTAGTTAATGTGTTGGGTAATTAAGGGTTACTTACCTGCATTTGTTCTATGATGAAAGCTGTATATTTTCTATCAGCATTTTTAAGAGTCCGTGTTTCCAAGCTAGAAGTCTGAGCTTTTTTGTTTAAAAGTCTGGTAGAACTGTGAGATATAATACACTGCCCCTGTTCCTTCAAGGAATTTAGGTAATAAAGCATTGTGTACCGTGGTATAAATGACTGACCGATTGTTCAAAGTTATTAAATGGAGTAAATAAAATATGTTAAATTTGGAAAGAGTGGGAAAAAAGAAAAATCTGTGCAGTATAAAGAGTTGTGCTGAGCATGACCTGAAGATATACTTTGGGTTCCATGAATGGGCTTATTTAATTGCCTTGTTTTACATGTCTTCCTTTAAGAAATTTGTGAAACAAGGTGGAGAAATACAAGCTGGAGCAAACCTTGAGAAAACAGAAATTTGTACCATGCTTATGCTTCTTGGTATAAACTGTGAACATTCTGGGCTGTATCTGAAGTTGCTATGTGGTTTTCACCTTTGTTGCTTGGCTCTGATCAGGGTGGCACCTTTATTCTTTTATTCCCCACTGTTCATATGCTGTTGTTTGTACAATTTTAAGGTTAAAAAGTGGTCAGTATTTTCTTTGGCACTTACTTGTAACGATTCTTTTTGTTAAACTGTATAATAATCAAGTAGCTCTTTTGCAAAATAAACAACATAATTTTCACCAATTATCTGGTGATGCTATTAGCAATCCCTCTATTGTAAGTATTTCTTGCAGCAGAGGCACAGCTTAATGGAATCAGAGCTGAAGGATGTGAACAGCAATAGTTTTCATCTATTCTACTTGTACCAGAAGGTGGAGGTTAAGTGGAAATGAGTTTTGCTGGTGCCTATACTGAGAAGACATTTTAGATAGATTTTGCAGCTTTATGAGTGATGTGATGCGATGGGATGTTCTAAGTACTCCTCAGTGTCCCTGCACCTATCTCTGTACATAGGAAGTTGTTTGGAACTGCTTAATTTTCTCCTTTTTGATAGTGGAGTTCTTGGTTCAACATTTAAGAATACTGAATAGAAACCAAATACGAAAAGTCTGCCTAGGTTGTAGACTGCTTTTAAGATAGAATACTGAGGTATGCTGAGCTCTTTTATTCAGTGGTAATTGTCATTTCTCCCTAAAGTTCCAGTAATGCCCTCCACTGTTTTGTCCATTTGTATTAAGAAATTAAAGCTATGCAACTGCATAATGCATTTGTTCTTCTAACTGGGACAGAAAGCCCCACTATGATTTCTATAGTATTTTTCTCTTGAAGACTTAAGGCCTGGTAGCAATTAAGTCCTAATTACATGAACTTAACATTTCTAGCTTTGCAGTTCAGTTGTACTTATGTAAAAATAAAGAAAATAAAACGCAAAGTAATAATTGATGAATGAGATGATAGGATGTGGAAGTACCAAGAGGGGAAGCATTGAAGCATTGCTTGTGAGACTGGGGGAGGAGGGGGAAGTGTGTTGCTGTAGTACATCTATAAACACATTTTGGAATACTGTAATTCAGAAATTGTAGGCTAACTTGCCTTTTCAGCAGTGGGAAATACACCTTTAATGAGATCCCTTTAGTGCTCTGTTTTACAGACAGCCTGATCTCTGTAGTTCCTGGGTTTTCCAGTGCGGGTTATTCTGTTTGATAGGTTTCTACAGTTCTGAATTTTTTTGGAGAAACTTCTGCAAGTGTTGCAAGAGATTAGCAAGAGAAAGGAAAAGAAATATGGTTGGGAGAAGAGTCCTGGTGAAATATCAAGATCTATAATCCTGTGTTTTTTTTTTTTTTTAACCAATTAAGAACTTCATGTTTAGATGCCAGTTGTGTGCTGTATCAAATAGAAGTAGAAAAAAGCTTCAGTCTGCACTTCATTTATGTTCATTTTCACTAGAGGAAAAAAGCTTAAATTCAATTCAGTCCATTTCTGTTCCTCTGAAGTTTCAAGCCCTGTGTAACCCTGAAGTGAAGCCTACTTATTTTAATTTTTTTTTCCTTAAACAGCATTACATTCTTATAAATAGTTCACTCGTATGATAGAGAAATACTGTGCATATGGTTTAGAAACGTAAGATGATCTTAAGAGAAATCTTTAGTATGTTACGTGGGGTTTTAATATTTTTGGTTTTTTCTTGCTCTGCCTACTTTTATTCCTCAAATAGGGTTTTGAAGCTCTTCAGTTGAAGTGTTAAGAAAACATCTTTTGAAAATTATAGTGAACTATGTCTTATCAATTGAACAAAAGAAAAAAAAGGACTGAAACTAATTAGCTAATTGTATTTTTTTCCAGCTCATATTCTAACAGTTACCTTTAGATATTTGCAATACATGGTCATGTTTTGAAGAATAAAAAAACTCTAGCCTTAGTACTTTTGTTTAAAGATGTGTCTGTGATAGTTTATCTGTAATGGTGACAATAATAAAATGAAATACTAAACTAGAACTATTCCCCAAAGTCTTATTTCCTGTCAAATATCCCAGAAAGCATAGAGTAATGCAAGGTGTCTATACCAAGTTAATTGATTTGAAGCTTATGCTCAAATTCTTGTTTCAGATGAGACAATAATGCATTGATCAGATACTCTGAAAGAAGGGAACATGCAAGAAATCATTCATCTCTAGAAGACTGATACCTTTATGTAAAATTGAAACTATTTGCTAGGCTCTGCTGGTGGGTAGGAGGTGTAGGAAGTTCTACTTTGTTAGTCATCTTCTGCAAATGGAAGCTCTACTGTTATTCTGCTGAACTTCCTGGTGGTTGACATCTTAATATTTGGTGGAATTAACATCAGCTTTTAAGGTTTTAAAGCGTATTGATTTTTGTAAAGGTATATGTCATAAGTGAAGATCATACACATATGAACTCGTGCTTTCTATTACTTACCTGAGAATGAAAATTTGCTGTTACTGCCTGTCAGGTTTATTTTATAGGAGAAGGTCATTTGACAGTTTCTTCAATATTAGTCTTTTACCTATGTTTTCTACAACTGGGTCTGTATAATACTTGTCCATGCTACATATTTATGGCAGGTACAAGATGCAGTAAAGAAAATATATTATTTAGGATCAGTTCTTTTTACAAGGCATTTTATTTGGTGGTGAGTGTAGAATTCTGTTGTTAATCATGTTTGTGTGCTAATCAATGGAAATAAATTGAAGGAGATCAGAAAATACTGAGAGTGGTAGTTTCATATTGTTCTGTGCCTTTGTATCAGGTAAAGAAATGCTTTCAAAGCAGAAATACATGTCTTTTCCTTCTCAGGAAGACTTCCATATGAAAAAATTTAATTGTAACCCTTAATGAGTGTTGAGATTAATGAATCAAGTAATCTGCACTTCTTAAACTACTGAAAACACCCTATTCAATTTCCATTCTAGTTCAATTTAAACTGATAAAATTACACTTAATAGCTATTAGATCAGTTTTACAGTAGTGTATTTCAAAAGACTAATGTCAAAAGGTAGTAGGTTTTTTTGATGTTACAAATCTGAAAAAAAAAAAGAAAAAGGCAAATTAATTATTTAAAGGCGTAAGCAGATAGTGGATGTTCTGTTTCTGCTAGGAAACTTAAATGAGAGTTTCACAGCATTAAAAGCTGCTCATTTTTTAAGCAATTGAAAGGAAGAGAGGGAATTGTTAGAATCATACAATGTCCGGAGTTGGAAGGGGCCCACAAGGATCATAGAGTCCAGCTCCTGGCTCTGCACAGGACACCCCGAGAATCCAACCATGTGCCTGAGAGCATTGTCCAAACACTTCCCAAGCTCTGTCAGGCTCAGTGCTGTGACCACTTCCCTGGAGAGCCTGTTCCAGTGCCCAGCCACCCTCTGGTGAAGAACCTTTTCCTAGTATCTAATCTAAATCTCCCCAACACAGGATTGCCCAATCTCAGGTGCAGAACCTGGCGGTTGCCCTTGTTCATCTTCATAGGGTTGGTGGTTGCCCAGCCCTCTGATTTGGGCAGATCTCTCTGCAGGACCTCTCTGCCTTCAGAAGTCAGCAGCTCCTCCCAGTTTTGTATGATGGCCAAACTCACTTTGTATACCTTGAACATTGTTATAAACGAATTATGAATCAAATTGATAAAAAAGACAATTTATTAAAAAAAACAATTTAGAAAAGCCACAATATATATGGGATGTGACGCAACCGGCTGCGGGTGGGGAACAGAGCGACAGCAACCCTGTCTCTCACCAGATCCACCACCAGCTAGCCCAAAAAGCTCGGGGTTTTTATAGGGGTTTTGTGCCCGGAGGGCCAAGTCCAGAGTCTGATGTGTGTGTAAATGTCCCTTCCTTTGTGATGGACAGTCCTCAGAAAAGGGTTGATGATTCTCCGGGCTTGGTTCCGGGGACTGAATAGACTTCTTGATTAGGGTGGAGTGTCCAGATGTCAGGTTCGGTGATGATATCAAGTAGTCGTCATCTCCCTGATTGGTATCGGCCTTCCATCACCGGGGCGTTCCACTCGGGAGTCAGCAACCATTTTCACCCTGGACAGTCTTTCTTTTACAAATTAGAATCCCCTGATTTCAACATGGGTGTCACTCATCCCCACCCCGGCTTTGTCTTTTATTTTGTAAATAGGGTTACATGAAAGAGCCTGAGTTACGGGAAGGGAAGAGGGAGGAGGAATCCTTTTTGGAAATTTCTGAGTTTTAAATCTGGAATTGGGAATATAGCTTTATATTTTATACCCGAATTTATGTTACTCATGTCTCACAAACATAAATGCACTAAGCGGGCTATTTTCCCTTCTCTCCCTACCCTCTTCAGCTCCCACAGTTCAAATTTGTCGTTATAGCTGGATTGCTAACCTTAAACAGCACTCTGGTGAAATGAGAATAATCACTCCTGACTAGATGAAGTCATAGGAACACAGATAAGTTGTGAGTACAACTATAACGTAATAATTTTTGAAATTTCTGGGTTCCTGTGTTCTTTCAGACAGGTACCACTTAGCAGTGTTTTCAATATTCGATGAAAGCAGTCTGGAGATACGGTAGAATGGAATGCTTTAATTGTTCTGCACTTCATGTGAGCTACTGTGGGTGAAAAATCCTTTTGCCCTGTATGTTTCTCTGGCATCCTAACCTTTTCTGTTGACAAGTACCCATTTTAAGTTTTTCAAATAAGGTATGTGCTTTGTGGCCTTTCAGTAATGAATGTGACATTTTTTAAAAAAAGAAATATCTTGAACATATGGCTGATTTATTACTCAGTCATTTTCAATTAACTGTTGTGACTTTTGGTTAGCTAAGACGGTTGCTGTTTAGCTTGTTCTATTCTGTACAGCAATATTCTTTTTGCCACTAAGTAAGGCTAATAGGTTTTAAGGCCTTGAGTAACTACTGTAATGAACAGCTGTAGTTTGCCACAGATCAGTTTATGATCCATCCAGAAATTTATGTGTGAGGATGATAACATCAAGTTTGAGCTAAACTAGGTTTTACTTGCAAATCTGTGTTTGGTAGATTATTCTTGTATTAAATTACTCCTCTTCTTATAACTGTCTTCTTGTCAACATGGCATGGTATTATGCTCCTTTTAGTTTCTGGGGTATTTTGTTAAATAAACACTGTTTTGTCAGAATGTACAAAACAAGGCTGTACTGAAATCTAGATCTGAGAAAACGATTATCTCACTCAAAGACAGTGAGAACAATACTATTTTTGGGGGCTGTGTCTGTATAGGGAGAGGCTTTGGGAGAATATTAAAGGTTGTCCTTTCCTGCTTGTAGCAATTTTTCTCCATACTCGTTATTGCCTCTGGCTATTGACAGAAACCACATGCTGGATTTGGTAGACCTATGGTCAAGTGTAACTTTTTTACTGTTCTTGAAAGGTTGGATCTTAGTAAAGCTCCATTTTTTAGGCAGATGACAATACTTCATATAGACTGCTACTATGTCACAGAGCCACAAATATTTGAAGTACCTATGGTCTGCAGGTCTTACTAGTGTTAATGATTTACTTTTGGTTTAAAGAAATAAGAAACATCTAAACATACGTAGCCTCCGCACCTTCTTTTAAAGAAACAGATCCCAAGTTGATGAAAAATCCACAATACTACTTTTGAAGACGCTGCCTGTATTCTTTCTTAGCAGGGAGGGATTTGGTAATAACCTAGATGTGTTGATACCTACTCTGATTCCATATTTAGCAGGTACATTTTTTAGTGTCACAGATTATCGTTTTTACTTTCTTCATTTAGAATCTGCATTTGGTATCTGTGAGGAAACTTTTTGGCTTGTGTGAAGCACAAGGTGATTTCAAGGGAAGTAGAAGAATCAGTACTAGGAGCAAAGAGAGGAGGAAGAGTGATGGTATTTTTCCCTGCTCATTAGTTGGAAAGTGGGTAATAAATAGGCATTTGGCTTTATTTTTTTTTAGTTAAGAGATTTAGAAGTCCTAATGTTAGCCTTTGCTTAGGCTGTGAGTCTTATGCCTGGCTGTTCACTGTGTGAATTACTGGGTTTATGATGATTTTGTTTTTAATGGGAAGATTTGGGTGTTTGTTCTCATATTTCCCAAATGTTTGAATAGTTGAATGTAATAGCAAGTTACTTTCCATTATCTAATGGTGAATAGTGTATTTGCCTTAAAAAATCCTCAAGGAATTCCAGATAAGGAATTCCCTAACTGAAGTAGTTTCATTCTTAAATGCGTTTTTTGCATATTGCATTTATAGCATAGACTAAAGCAATGTGTTTTGGACAGATTCCTAAACTATGGGCAGATAATCATAGGAAGAGGTTTTTACTGTTGGCTCTACCTGCTCTATCCCGATTTTGAATACAAAGTTGGACCATGGTGCACTAAAATAATTTTTTGGACACCATCCTGTCTGTCCGCATCTAGCAGATGCCACAAATAGATCACATTTTTTGAGGGAATTTGAGGCCCCTTGGAACTCCGAGAAAGAGAGAACATTAAGAAAATTCATTATGATGAATTAAATCATCATGATGGAAGAACCGTAAGCAGGTCAGAGGCAATTGTTTCAATGCCAGTTATACTCAATTGTGTACCTGGGGGAAGGACTGCAAATATTATCTCTCTCCCCTGATTTATATTGTTTTATTTGATGTAATATTAAATGTTATAATAGGCACAGGATACCTACAAATGGAGATGCTTGTATTAGGGCTTTTTCTCCCCAAGTGTCTGTCTGTGAGGAAAAGCTGTTGAGCAGTTCTGTGATGTGTGGATGTAATTAGGTAGCCTTTGAATTGTATCTAATTGTAAAAGGTAAGTAGTGCCGACATCAGTTTTGAAACAGAGTTTAGAAACCTAAAATTAATTTTCTTAGGGCTGTGTTTTTTTGCTGTGCCAGGGCTGGTTGTCCCTCTATGCTGAAATAGGAGAAGAATATTAGAAGGGACCTTGTAAGGAAAGTTTTCCCTGCAGTCTCATCTTATCTGTTGTGGTGAGTAAGAGAGAGAAGAGAATCCAGTCTTTCTTCCTTGATTATAGGAGATCATCCTTTCTAATTTGAACAACTATTGCTTAGTATACTTATATACTCCAGAGAAATTACAAGTATGGTTAGAGTTAAGCAATGAAAAGGCTAAAACCTGTTCTTCCTGTGGGATTGGAAATGCATAGTCTAGTCCTTTTCAGTAACTTCTCGCTGAAACCTTTTCTCTTCTTTGATGATGTAAGTGGTAAACTTTTCTCCATCCATTCTGCATTTCCACATCAAATGAAAACTAAAATCCTACAGAGAACCTGAGTCAGTGATGCTTTTTTTATGTTTGGTTCAAAGTGTGACGATTTTCCTTGCTTGTAGGTCAAGAGATTTTGTTGCATTGTATCACTGTGTTCTCTCAGTGTTCTTCACTTTTTAGACTTGACAAGGTTTGTTTTTTTTTTTTTTGTAATACCAACTAGAGGATAAGCAGCTAATAAATCATTTGCTATACAAATGAAACCACAAAACGAAGTGTAATCTAGTGGTGAGGCAAACACAGGTAACCTAGAATGTCTTGAAGAGTAATTTCAGGCTGTATGCCACTTCTTCAAGGGGAGTTCAAGTTCCTCTTGTACCTTTCTTTCATTTCATTGTCCCGAAGAAAGATAGCACAATTCATACTGCTTTTTTACAATAAAGCAATCTAGCCTGGTAAAATAATTTCATTCCTGGGGCCTCTGATAGGTATTTTAAGTGAATAGTTTATGGCTTTAGTATTATTAGCACTTTGGTGTTGGGTCATTGAAACTATTTCAAAACAAAAGTTGCAGTTGCTGATCTATCCCTTAAATTCTCAGACATTTTTGTATTTCTGTTTGCTACGGTAACTGCTACATAACATAACAAATTGGTTAATTTAATGTAGCAAGTGTGGGGAATAAAGAAGCAAAGTTATACCTTTTTTTCTTTTTAATTTTTTTTATTAGAGAGCTATAAAGACATCTGAAAATTCAGGAAACACTTCGTGTTGCATTGAAAGAGGGAACACACAATTCACATTTTGCAAAATAGGCATCTGAGCCACGATTAGCAATACGAAGTTTAAGAACTCTCTTAATTTAGGCAAATCTGAAGGAACTGTGTATGGATAACAGTGTTTAGAAAACTGCTAGCTGCCTTGAAGTGTGAGCAGGAGCAAAGGAATATCAAGAGGATTGTGGCAAATGAAAATGTAGGCATTAAACATGGACAGTATAGAACAAGCAAGGGATAATAACATTTTGCACCCATTTTGAATTTAGGCAGTTGCTTCCTGTTGTGTAATACCCTCAGACACATCGTGCAGTATAGTTTGAGATAACTCCAGAGGTGTCAAAGAATCACAGAGTAGCTGAGGCTGGAGGGCACCTCTGGAAAGCCAAACACCCCTCTCCAACAGGGCCACACTGAGCAGATTGCCCAAGGACCATGTTCTAATCGTGCTTTGGGGGTATCTGTGACGTGAGACTGCAGCTCTGACTCCAGTTCAGAGCCCTCCTCACCGCCACAGTGTCACCTTACACAGACCTGCCTTTGTATCAGTTCATGCCCACTTCTGCTTGTCCTTTCAGGGACGCCTCCAGGAACAATCTGGGTTGATCTTCTTCACACCCTCGTGTGAAACACTGAGAAGATCCCCGTCTGATCACCTGTCTGAAGTCCTTGACACCCTAGTGAAGGGTATTGGAAAGTGACAGTACCTGCTGACTCATGAGACCACCCTGAGCACTCCAGCATTCTTGGAGATGCTCTTGCAGATCTCAAGCTGAGGGCTTTCTGCAGTCACAATTCTTACTGCCTTTCAGGTTTTTGATTAAAAAATTTGACTATTTTGATTCTTAGAGCAATTAAAAATCCTCCTCATTATTATGTTTTGGATCTTTACTAAGTAAAGGTGTTTTTAAAAGTGAAAGTTCAAGATATTTGTGTATATGAATACTTCACAAAATCCCATAACTCTCTTCATATAACCTTGAAAAGTTATCTGCATCTATGCATCACTGAACTGGTTGCTATATACTTCATTTGGTTTTCAAATTTGAAGGAAAAGAAAGAAAACAGAAATTTCTGTTCTACAACTTGAGATGAACCCTGCTAATTTTGTTTGGATCCTGCAAGTGCTTTGGATAACTGAGGAGAATTTCGAGTATATTTTTTCTCTCTCAGCCTTGAGTGAGGTTCACAGATGTTGCTCAGTGGTTCCTAATCTGATCAAACACAGTACCGTATCCTTTTCAGTCTCATGAATGCATTGTTCAGCCTGCAGTTGATTAATTATCTCTTAAGCAGTTCCTCTCTAATTCATTGGTAATCTTCTGCTTATTTCCCATTTCCGTGGATTAATCTTCTGAATTAACAAAATGAAAAGAAGAACATCAGAATCTTACTGATTTGATCATGATGATGAAAGTGAATGAGAGTCCATGACAGCAAACTGTGCTGGTTTTTCATTTCAGACATGTGAGTTGCTAAAGATTCTAGTCATGAACAAGCCATGTTATTTTTTGTGAGATTGCCATGGTGATCAGGTGGGTTGTGAAGCACACTGAAGAAATAAATACCTTTTCCCAATTTATGAGCTTAGAAGAAAAGGGCAATTTGGGAACTCCCATTAATCGGAAGCTGTCAGGATTTTTCATGTCTTGCCAGTACCACTCTACTGTTGGTAAGGCTGCAAGGGGAGGGAGCGCAGTAGCCCCAGTGTTATCCTGACAGTGTGAGATTTGCTAACTCTTGGTTGCTCCTATTTGAGTTTATGGAGTGTCCTTAGTTTGCAGGTGCTGGTGGAGCTTGTCCACATAACTAGGAAATCTCTGTAGTCTTCTGCCAGTGTGTTGATTTTTATCACAGGGCTTTATAGCCATTGCTGGATTTGTGGGGTTTCTCACTGACCATTTTTTTACCAATTGGCCATTTCTCCTGTACGTCCAAAGTGCGCATAAACCAAATAGCATGAAGGGAACATAAGAAAAATTCTTTACACTCAGTTGAACATTTTTTGTGATCTCATTGCTATAGGAGTTGGTCCAAGAACTCTTGGATTATGCTTTTATTGAAATTTGCTTGTAATTAGTGAGGCTGACATGCAAGGCATAATGTCTGTTTCTGCAAACTATGGTGTATTTAAGGTGGTCATTATTAGTGTGGGGTAGGACAATGGTCTGTTTATCAGTTGTTGTAGTTGGTAGAGAAAAAAGTAATTCATATTATTCTGACTGCAGCATTGGTTTAATCTGCTTAGATGGCCATTTATTCATTCAATACTCTGCTGTTTAATCTCTAAAGTAGAGTTTAAAAGTATATGGAACTGGATCATATGGAAGGGGATTTAATACTGTAAAAATACTTATTATATTTAGAAGCAATGAATCAGACTTGAGAGGCTGTGCTGGAGTTACTGTGGGGAATAATATTATATCTATCATAAAGTTCATTGTTATTGCTCTGTATAGACAAGCTCAGGGCATGTGGTAGAAACATAAACCTTTTAACTTTTGGGTTGCTTTCTTAAAATGAATGCTATCCAAGTTAACAAGACCTTAATGTCTTCCCTGTGAAGTTTATAGAATTTGTAATTACAGTACTGAAGTCACTGAGGTGATTGATTATTATTGTATGCTGGGTTTTAAAGGTATCATGCCAGAAAGGGAAAATTTGTAGTTATTTTGAAGACGATTAGGTGATTATTTGGATCCCTCAATTTTATATTTTTTTTTTCTGGATAAAGGTATGTAGAGAAAAATACGAGCGCTTAAGAATCTTCAATAAAAACTAATACCTGGATGGAATGCAGCCTTAGTGCCTGTTTCCTTGTGTGCTCTGATGCAAACTGATTTGCCTATCAACTTGTAGTGGCCCAAGGAGATAGGAACTAAGAGAGATATCAGTGCAGTACAGCTAGAGATACAAATATAACTCAGGATTATGCTGAAATCTGGATAATGAAAAACAGCATTGGCAGTATTTAACTGGTGTAGATGATCAAATATCTTTTTTTTTTCCCAAGGCTTACATTTCAAGTTTAAATTTAACTAAGCTGTGAAACAGGTTCCATGATCTATATTTAAGCAATATTTAACAGCTGAGGATGCTGGTCCCAAATACCATTCTTTAAATGGTTGCGTAGCATTTCCCTTTTCACAGGAACACAAAGGTAGTTCCAAAATTGAATCTGATAACTTTAAATTACATAATTACAAGCAGAATTTCTGAATTATATTAGGAAAATGTGCATTCACAAGTATTTCTTTTGCTTTCTTCATTTGCTGTAGAGCTACTCTTACGTGATCCCTACTGTTCAGGCTAATGCAGAGAGTGAAGCTAAACCTTAAGAGAAATAAATGCCTATGAACACTAAATCATATTTTCTTGGCAGATACACAAATCCAATTATCAATATTAATCTGCAGTGTTAATCCATGAAACAGAATTGGTTAGTGGTTTTCAGGGTCATGAAAGGCAACATAGCATCACCCAGAAATGAGTTTTGAAGGCTCTGGTGGGAGAATGTGCTGAGTTTCTACTTGGTACAAAACAATATTAAGTGTTTCTTTTTGAGCTGTAGTTTTATTTTTCTTGTGACAATAGAAAACTCCATTAAGTAAAACATTTTAGAAAGCCCAAGAATCTCTGATATAAGTGGATATAAGAGGCTAGGGTTTTCTGGGGGCTTATCCCAATACCAATTTTACTAATGGAACTTCTGGTCCCTTCAGATAATCCTGAAAATGTCCTACGAAGTAAGCAACTGGCATTCTTCAAGTTAAATTGCGTTCACATCTCTTTTAAGTCTGTATCAGTTTCCTGATCTAAGTTTTGTGGTAAAGAAATTACATCCATGCAATACCTAATGAGTTGCAGTACTTCAGAAGGGAGTGGTTACTCCATCCCATATGTAGGATTTGAAATACTTTCCTTGGGTGATTGCCATTCATTTTACAGCTCATTATCTTTCCCTCTTTTTTCTGTTGTTGGGCTTTTGTTTGGTTACAATTTTCCTTTATTCCAATCTTTCCTGTTGCACTACAAAAAGTAGTTCTTCTTGATGGCAGGTCTCTCTTCTTTATTAAACTAGCAAAAGTCTAGTATATCCATGATATTGCATAAATAGATCTTTTGATTTAATCTGCTTTCTTTTCTTTCGCTAAGTGAAACTTCTAAAGCAGGGGTTTTTTGCAGGAAATAAATGCTTGGGTAACTGAAATGGGTTTCTTGATATGGCCTCAACTTATGGACAGACAACAGTTTAAAGAATTGACAAAAAAAACCCCAAAACAAAACAAAAACAGACCAAAAAACCAAACTTCACAAACAAAAAATCCAAACGAGAAGCTTAGATCCTGGTTCAGCGTTTGTGCAAGGTTTTTAGTTTTTTGTTTTTTCAAGACCATTGCCTACAATTCTTAGGCTCATTTTCAGTCTTTTTTTAAAAATTAATTTAAAGATCAACGCATATACATTTTAAGCAGTCTTTTTGTTTATCTTGCAGTGCCAGTTTTATTTGTTACTAAAAGGAAGAGCAACACCAGTAGCACATTTTATATCATACTGAATCCATCTCTTTCTATGTCAGATCTCTGCTCTAAATGGAGCAAAGCCTTCATGAATGTCATGGTTGTCAGCTTGAAATTTGTAAATTTGAGACCTGAATACGGTACCAGTACTCATATTCTGTGATATATACTGATCTGGAGATAAAAAGTGAGATTGATTGGTTTAGAATAGATGTTATATATGCAATATATATACACTTTTTAGAAGTCATGTTTATTTAACAGAGACACAGAAAAAAAAATTGAACCATCTGGTCTTGCTAGTTCTTCAGATGTTTTTGGGTTTGTTGGATTGAGATTTTTGGGTTTTTTAGTACACAGGTCTGAAACTCTCTGTAATTAAGGTTTCCAAAGCTTCCCTTTTGCTTCCTTTTTAAATTGCTTGTAACATTTGTCAAATGCATCTGGGCTTTTTTTTTTTTTTCCCTCCACCCTCCCTATACTGGATGACTGCCTTAGCCTGATTATTTAGTGGAATTTCATGTGGTTTGTTCTGACTCTTATTTAATTCAAGCCAAAACAGTTAATTGTTGAGAAGGAAGCTACTTTAGAAATATTTTTTTTTAAAAAATCTAAGTTTTCTTCTAAAGTGCTGTTAGAATATCTGATAAGGGATGGAAGAGTCACCTTGTCATGGTTACACTCAAGATTTCACAATAATGATTAACAACTTGTCCAGGTTTCATACACTTAAAAAAAATTTAAAATCCTGTTTGAATGTGATTATTGTTGTTTGGAATTTAGAAGTTACCAGAATCCAAAGATGAAAAGCCTGAGGACACTAGGAAATTGATTTAACTTAGTAGAGTGACTGGTCTTAAGATACAGGATAATGGTGTGAGAGGGGGAAGAAGAGGTGGTATTTGAGGACAAAGTAAAGATCAATTATTGAAAAGGGGATGTAAGAGACCAAAGCTGAGCAAAGGGAGTCTGCTCTAATGCCAGGTTTTTGAAAGGGAGTTTATTCTTCTTCCTCTGCCGTGAGGCTTGGTGGCAAGCTATATCTCTTACCCTTTCTAGGGATCTGATCACAGAGTCACTGAGTGGCTGAGGTTGGAAGGGAATTCTTCAGGTGATCCAGTCCAACCTCCACACTCCAGCAGGGGCGCCTGGAGTCAGTTGCTCAAATCCATGTCCAGGTGACTTTTGGGTATCCTGAAGGGTGGACACAGTGCAACCTCTGTGGATAAACCTGTGCTAGGGCTCAGTCACCTCAGCAGTGGTTTCCTGGTGTTCAGAGGGAGCCTCGTGTTTTCCAGTTTGAGGCCATTGCCTCTGGTCCTGCTCCTGGGCACCACTGAAAAACTTCTTGTGGAAGCTGAGATGTTGGTGGGAGCATTGTTTGACTGACAGTGTTAGGTCTGGGGCAGTCAGGGGTTCTGGCTGGCTTTTGAACTATCTATAGGCATTGTGCAGAATGAGTTCATCTGCTTCTCCAGTCCATACACACCACCTGGAGGACCTGCACAGGGGTCTATGAATGTGCCCACATAGGCAAATTGTTAAAAATACTCCTGTGTTGAAATAGAATAAAAGAGAAAAAAATTACAGTGCCTGAGTCTTCTTTATTTGTGGCCTGTATTTGCTCATATGAATTCAAAAATTGTATGATTGCATACCCACAATAAACAGGAGTTGAAAAATGAAATATGGAATAACTGATTATTGAATGAGCATTATACATTTTGCAGTGTGAACAAAATAAAATAAAAAAAAAAGAAAATATTTGCAGTGTTTTTATCACTGATAGGAAAGGAAGGTTGGTTGCTTTCTCATAGGCTCTGAGTGTCTTGATCGCTGTAGGGTACAAGCACTTGGTACAACTCTCTGATTTTGTGTTCTGCTTGGAAAGGAGTTGAGTGCATACAATGTTTAAATTATATTTTAGTGTTTAGTATCTTATCTTAGGTAGTTTAGTTTTTAGCATTTCATTTTGTGCTTCAGCTTTTTACTACTCTTGAAACTGGTTGTGGCCATGAGTGTTGTACATGGTTGGAAAATCCTGCTTAAGCTGTCAAGATGGGAAGCAAGAGTAGAATAACAAGAATCTTTCCATGCTGTACAGGCTTTTTTGGTACCATATGTTTTATGGGATTTAAGTGTGTTTCCATTTGGAAATAATTGAATGTATTGACTTGTTTGTCATGTGCTAGAACGTCCTGAACTTAATTCCAGAAACTTCTGGGCCATCCAACTGGCTTATTTGTACTGAATTCCTTTGTTTATTAGAGGGTATAGTTAATTAGATGGAGAGAAGAGATAATTTAATTTTTCTTAGATGATTTTCAGGAAATTTGGCTGCACCTTAATATGGTTGGTTTAATTTTTTTTTTTTTTTGTAATCTGAACGAATGGTAGTCCCAATACAGGTCTTCCACAAGGTTAAATGAAGAAAAGATAATTGTCTACTTTTTTGAATGCCGTAGGGTTTTTAAGAAAACAAAATGTTATATATATTTTCTCAGGATGATTCATAATGCTTCAGTGTATTTGTGTCATCTTACAAGTCTTAAATATTGCACTTAACAGAAGGATATTTTACCTCAAGTATTAGAATAATGTTATCCTTTACACTAGGAAGGGAGAGGTGGATAAAGACATTGTAGACATACACTGTATATTTTTTGCAGGGATGCTGATCAGTTGTTATGCTTTTCTTTTGCCTGTTCCAGTTCCCTCATCACTGTAACTTAATGATCTATATTTAGTATCTGTATGCATTGAAACAGTACAGGGTAATGATATACCCAGATTTAAGTCCATGACGTGGCAAACACATTTGCAGCTGTTAAAAAACTAAGTCCATTTACTGCTTTTTAAAAAGAGCTTCTGTCTTTCTCAATCTTTGTTGAAGCTAATCACTGTTGCACTGGAACACAAGCAGTGAATTTTTCTTTTTGTTTACACAACAGGTAAAACTTTTACCATTATGATTGCTATGCTTTGAAAAAAGATTTGTCATGCTGCTAATCTGTTAGTGATACAGGACAGACTTAGTCACCTCTGTTAGATACAAAGGTGGAAGACAATCTTGAATTCGTAGTGTGAAATTTTAAAATGTTAACCTAAGCTAGGGTGAGAGGAGGTGTGTGTGAATCCATGTATTCTAGGTAGCTTGATCTGTGAATTGTCTTTGCTGACATGAGGCTGGAATTGTCATCTAGCAAAATAGTGGCATGATTCTGTAAAAGGTTTGTTGTCTTTGCTTGGAGTCATTGTTTGAAAGAGCATTGATATTTTGACAACCTGGAATCCAGATGGCAAAGCTACTGCAGAGTGTCCCCTTGAGCCTGCTGTGATGGTGGCCTGAAGGGAGAGCAGAGGTTTTTTTGGAAAAAAATCCCTCTGCTCTCTATCCTCATTGTGTAAAATCTTCTGAACTGAAAAAAGAATATAGTAGGTTTATTGCAAAGGTTTTTGGAGGTAGTATATAATTTCAAAGAAGAAAGCAGAGTAAGTGTGTGTGGATTTCTTCTTTAAAAAAAGTTGTATGTAAACAAAATAGATTTATTTAAAAACTTTTGAACTAGAATTGGTTTTTGACCCTGGACTAGTAGAGGTGGTAGAAATAGGGATTTGCAATTGGCTGTGGATACTTGGATTTGCAGATGATTTTATCTGGATCAGGAGCACCTAGAACTGAGCATCTGGATGTATCCTGAGACACTGTTATTGTATTCTTGCAAGTATTTGTGGACACTTTTATTTTTGTTAGTCCTGATTTTCTATTCAATGGCATTCCATGAATGCAAAGCGTGTGGTGTACTTCACAGGCTTCTGTAATAGTAAGGGTAATAATAAATGCATGTTTAAACACCATAAAATAATATTAGGGTGTTTTACTCTTTAAACACATGGTGGGCCTATCATAATAGAGACCATTTCTTAATGGTGAGGCCTCAGCCAAGTTCTGTTTTCTCTCTGAGTGGGCTGACCCCTGCAAGAGCTACTTTCACAAACCAACAACCTCTGTTTTCTCTGTCTGCAAGGTTCATAAATTTTTAAAAGATTTTCTACCTTGGTTTGGGATAAAGGTTTTTAGGAGGGCACTTATTTTTATTTTTCCTTTAAGGAATAGATAATCTTTTCCTATTGTTATTTTTTGATGCTACATGGAAACTTTCATATAGTAGAGCCCTGAAGAACTTTAACTGGAAAATATGTTGGAGAAAGAGGAGTGTAAATAACAAAGATTAAGACATGAAAAAACTTACAGAAAATTAACATAGATAATACTGAAACAGCCTCATCCGAAGAATCTGTTGAATTAACTTGAGCGTTAATATTCATTTTAATAAATATATAAATGTCCGTTAAATTACTGCAAGGGTAATGTGTAGATTTAAGTCAAAACTTGCATAAACTGAGAAAGGGGATATGTTCTATCACATTTTCTCATACTGAAACATGAAATATTAAAAGCTGTAGGGTCTTGGAAAACTTTTCTCTTAGATGAAGTCAGCAAGGATATATAACAGTTCAGATGGAATCTTTTGCTGACATTATTGAGTACTTCTTTGCCTACACTGTACTGAGCTGACAGTCATTGCAGCAATCCAAAGCTGGTTATTTGTTGCTATTTCATGTATAATGAGATTTTTGGGAGGTTTGATTGAAAAGATAAGAGATACTCAAAATTTGGCATGTGCTTCCATTTGGATTTTTTTTTTCCTTCTGTGAATTCAGTAGTAGTTTTTTTGTCAAGGCTTGTTCTTTTTCAAAATGTGCTCTTCACACCTGTATGTATACTGAATGCTCCTTTCCATGTATAGTATGTTCATTATTTGAAAATTGCAGTCAGTCATTTTGTAACTGTAAAAATAAATGGTAAACTGTACAAAATTAATATCAGCAATACACCTCAACATAAAATACTGTGCTATTTTAAAGAAAAATTAGGTCTGTAGTATTATTGTATGACTAACACATAAAAATAAATACCATATGTCTTGCAAAATATCATCTGTTCTCTTGTAGTGAAACTTTGTCATTGCCTTTTGCTTAGTGTACCTACGAATTTAGTTGACTGTAGTCCCTCTGTAGTCCCCAGTTGTTGTTCTGGCTATTGATGAAGTTATTTTAGAGCATAATCTTTTTTCTTCTTCTTCTTTTTTGACAGAACAACATGAAAATACTGAAGGCAGATATTTTTTCTTGGGCCTGTAGAAAGCACGGCTTTATAAAATCTGGCACGCAGAATTTCCAGTCATCCATTTCTATTGTGGATTGTTCAGATGGACTGAGCTGCAAGTTCTTAGGAAGTCTTGCTAGCAGTGGGGGAACACCTGAGAAAGCATCTCACAATCTCTATTGATCTTTTTTCATTATTCAGCTCTCCTGGACCCTAGCTTATCCTTCTAGAACATGTTTTTTGTGTACTGATCTCATGTAAACAGGAGAAACTAAGAAAGCACAAGGCTTTTAGAACGGTAATTTCTGTATCTTGATTTGCAGATTTCAGGAGGTTCCCAGTTGACTCCTGAGATCTTACCTGAGTGCAAAAAAAGAAGCTAATGAGCCAGCATGACACTGAAGAAAATAGATGAGACTCCAGTTCACTGCAGAGAAAAAGCCCTTGATTTTCCTTTAGAGATTTTTCAAAACTAATTGTGTGCCATTAGACAAGCAGTTAAGAGGATGAAATGAAACTTAGAAGTACTTTTGTAGACTTCAGTTTCGTTAATATAGACATACTAAAGTAGGTTTTTTTGATATTGGGAGGCAGTGCCAGCAATTAAAAAAATCCAACCAGCAAAAAGTAGCAAACTTTGGGCAGTTGAATGTGCTTAGTGTTAAATGTAAGTGAGTGAATAGTGTTCAGTACAGAAGCTCCTTGAGACTGTTGGATTTTTATCTGCTCATCCTTGTGCTCTTAAATTTGTTGATTTGTTTTGGGTTTTGTGTGAATTGTTTTCTTTGACATTGCTCATTTGTGCTGTGAATGTGATACAGGTTGTTGTTGTTGGTCGGTTGGTTTGCGTGGTTTTTGTTTTTTGGGGTTTTTTTTCTTTGCTCTGAATACTGTGGTCAGAGCACATCTGTCATATGTATATATGTATGATTTTTTTGTAAATATGTGTGTGTTTAGAAATGTGCACTGTGGGGAAAACGTGCATCATTATTTTGCTGAAGTGATGGATTGTTATCTGTTGTGTAGGGATGACACGAGATTAGACTGGACAGTATCTCTAAAGGTGCTGTAAGACTACCAGTATTGTACTCTTACTGCCCAAAATTTCTGTTTATACTTCTCTTTTAAGGTAACTTTCTGGAGGGAATATTAAGATTGTACGGCTTTTCTGAGCCAGGTTTTGGAAGCTGTTTTTCTTTACTGCAGGAAAAAAAAAAGTTATACCCCTAGTAGGACATTGGACTGAGTGCCTGGGTAGGCAATGAAGAGGACTAGAGCCTTGTGTTCTTATTTCCTGTTGTCCTGACTTGCTATGTGAAAGTTAATTAGCTGGTGTTAACTGAAGGCTTGTCAAGGTTTTGGCTTCATTTTGTGTGGACTTTAATAAACATTAAAGCCTCTAGTGACATGGCAGTCCCTTGCTCGTCAATGGTCTTTGCTGGCAATCCTCGGTGGTCTCTTGCTGATTTATGTGCAGAGTATGTGACACTCATTGTGCAGAGATTTTTTTGAGGGTGAAAAATTTTTATCACCTCAAAAACTGATTTGGATTATATCTAGAGGAAAAACTGAAGTAGTCTTGGAGGTGGTTGGTTGGTTGGTTGGTTTTCCTTTGGTTTTTGTATGTGTGTGTTGTTTTGTTGGTTTGTTGTTGTTGTTTGTTGTTGTGGGATTTTTTGGTTTGTTTTCCTTCTGTTGTAGAAGTTCTGTGAGTAAGGACAGCATGGTAAGGTACTTTGGTAGAGAGTAGATGGCTGTGATCCTTACTGTACTGAGGATAGGGAATTCTGTAGCTGTGTGCCAGTGAACTGAATGGAACACACCACCAGTGGCTGATGCTTTGTATTGTGGTGGCTTTGGTTTGTACACTTTTTCTAAGTAGTTTACATAATCTTACAATAAAGTATAATATATTTATTATAATTGTTTTAGTACTACTACAAGTTTCTACTTGACTTCTCATGGCAGTAGACTTCTTAAAAATACTCTTGATTCCTTTAAATATGGTATAAATATTACTGGTGAAAGTCTTGATTTTTACTTTAGCGTAAATCTCCCATCACAACACTTATTTTTAAGTAATTAGATAGAAATGAAAATAAATCAGACTACACGTAGTAAAAGCCTGTTTTCCTTGCCAAATTCAAGCTGGCACATTCAGTGTCCAAACAATTTATATAAACTAAGCAGGATAAATTTAAATTGGGCAAAGAACTGCTAAAGGGACACCAACTAAATTAGCCCTGGGTTTTTGTATGAATTACATTTGCTTAGTGGGCACCTGACAGTGCCTCTGTTACAAGTAAAATAAGTGTTTAGTATGCTTAAACCTCCAGTTGCCTATATTCTTGAACTCTGAAAGTTTTAATGTTTTCCTACTTTAATTGGATACTTCAGATATGGGGTTAAACAATATTTCTTGTTTTTATTAAACATTCATTTCAGTATTTTCCTCAAGTAGATACAAGTTTTCAAAGAGCTTCGAGGTGAACTTGATTGTGTACTGTGTCTTGGGAGGGGATTTCCCTTTTCTCATATGAAAGAAGAGGATGCAAACCAGTTTTGATGGCATGCTGCATTTAAAAACTGTGTGGAGACAAGAAATCCTTTACTTCTGCTTTTGGAATCAAATATTGCAAGATCTCATTGATTCAGGTTTTTGGTGCAGATGTATTTGTCTTCCTAATAATGGCATTTGACATTACAGTTTTTAATTATTGATTAAACTATACACTGCATGTAACATAATCTTCCTTAGAGGAAGTCCATCAACAATTTCATCAGGCTTAAAATAGTTGCTTTTGTTTGCAGTGTGAATATCTGTGCATATTTCACTAAACTTTATCTCGGTTGATGTGTTAATGTGTGCTGAGGAAACTTTCAAAATGTCTGAAGTTAACTGCATTCCATGTTCTATTTCTGGTGTTACTTAGCTGCTACTTCTGCTTAGAGGCTGAACTAGAAGTGAGACCATTGCATTTCACTGCCACTGGAGTTAAGGGTAAAAAAATACTAAATTCTCAGTCGGCCAAGTTCTAAGCTTGCCAAGAAACAAGTTTCTAATAGTTGGAAAATGTGCTGATGGATTCCTCCCCCCTTCCCCCCAATTAATTGAACTTCAAGAGCTAGAATATATTTCTGAAATGAATTGAGAGCTTGTTATTGGAGCAGATTCAAGTACTATATGAAGAAGTTCTAAGAGAAGGAAAAAAAAAAAAAGAAGGCTTGCTTTTACATAAGTAAAAGAAAGGGCTGATACCTCCTCCTCACACCCCCAAACAAGATCAGAATGGTATTGGATTTTGCCTCTCTGGTTTTACTTGCAAATTAACAAAAATGGCAGTGTAATTTATGTTCACATCTCATGGCAATAATGACAGACCTTCTATTTTGAGAAATTGACTCTTTTAGTGCTGGAGACAGTTGACATTTTCCTTACAGTTTCATAAAATGAGTATTGTTCTCCAATATGCTGGGCAAAGCGTGATCCGCGTTCTGTTTTACCCTCCTGTGGGTGATGATCCTTTGTTAATTCATGAGCTGCTGTCTCTACAGGTTTGTAAAGTCTATAATTTCTTCTGTCCAAAGAGTTGCTTTATTTTACAAGTGTTTCTATATAGAGCTTTCAGAAAGCAGTGGTCTATATCAGTCTTCCAGTTCACCGGTATATGAGAAATCTGGTTTTCTTGGTGCTGTTTCTGCACTGCAAAAATGTCACTTATTACTGTAATAGCATAGCCTTTTATACAAAATCTTCCAACCATGGAGGAAGATGTCCATCAGACCATTTCTTCATTTTTGTAGAGTTTACCTTCTGAACTTAGACTAAAAATAGGAACTAAATTACCTTTTTCTTGCTTGGGAATCTAGGATCTGTTTAAAAGTGCTAAAAAGAGAGTAAGTTATGATTTCAATGAAGTTTTTGGCTTATGTATGGTTCATTTCTAGAAAGTAGAAAGAGTAGAAGAGGTAATCCATTTAATTCACCATTACTTTCAATAAAGACAAGAAAGATGGTCATTTACTTGAACTAAGAAATTTAATTTGCTGGAAGAAGGACTTTGTCCCCTGTCATTAGAAGTAGGTGCACACATATGTACATTTCTCTGTGTGCGTATATATATAATCTGCAGAGATAAGAAAAAAATGTTTGACCTTGTATGTCTGTGTAGCAAGGGTATATGTGAGGAATTTTGGGCAGCAGTTTGCATGAGAACCAGTTAAAAATTTGCCAGTCTTATCTCTGGCAAAATTGGTCAAACTCTCATTTTGTTGAACTGAGTGAAGTGTAATCTTTGAAAAACACAGAAGAACTTCCCCAAAATACCCCAACATAAGTATGAGGTGCTGCTCTGGGGAGAGTGAGAAATTGGGGAATTTTAAATGAGAGGACAAAGCAAATGGAAGAAAAGCATAATAAAACTGGACCATTGTCTGGACTAAAAGACCCATAGTGGAAAGACATGTTGTGTTACAACTTTTTCTTGTTGAATTTCTTGAAGAAGACGAAGGTGTTGCACACCCCCACCCTAATGATAGCAGTAAGTCTTTTTGGTACCTCATTTTTTCCCCCTCCCTTGAATTAGCATTTTGGACTGTTTTATTCTCCTTCTTCTGAAGTTAACTGTTTTTGTGCTGAAAAAGTAGTTTAAAGTTCTGAAATTCTACTAAATGAGAAAACTGATACTCCTTTTTTTCTGTATTCTGGCTTTCTGGAAAAAAACCCAAATAACAAGAAGAACAACAACACCCCTCACCATAATCTCCTCTCCTCCCCCCCCCCATATTCATAAAGTGACATTAAAAAAAATTGTCCATTTTACATTCCAGGCAGCTAACTAGATTCATTCTTTTAAAACAATAAGAAAGCAGGCAGAGAATATAGACCCCCCCTTTTTTTTTACCTTTATTCAGTATTAACAAAAGAGAAGAGAAGGTGGCTTCTAAAGTTGGGTACTTAATGCAAATTCTTTCCCTTGCATAAGCTACAGAGCAATAGAACATAACACTGTCATTAAAACTGACTCATAGCATTCAACAGAAGGTGTGTTTCAAGCTTTAAAAGTGTTAAGAGAATTACTGCAGTCTAGTAAATACCTTGCAGTGGGAAAAAGTACTTGAGCTGCATTTTGTTGCAGAATGTTGTGCAAATTATTTTGAAAGTATTTTGTTTGTTAAAAATACCTGACAATGCAAGCAGAGAAATAGAGTTATTCTAAACTATGAAGTATTTAGAATAATTAATGCAAATAGACTATGACATTCATTTAACATCTGTGTTTTAAATTTCAGCTCAGGATGGGGACTCTTTACCTTACTTGATTGTCTTTTAGCTCCCTTCATTGTGACTGTGGGGGGATGACTTCTATATATTAGAAAAATCTCTCTGCAGAAGTAGATGTTCAGCTCTGTAAATTGGTGTTTTGCTGGGTTGTGTTTGGTTGGGCTTTTTGACATATTAGTGGAGGGAAATATAAAATGCATATGTAGCACCACAAAAAGGCCTAAATGTTAAACTTGCATATAAATTGGTTTAGTATGTAGCCTCAGCAATAAAGAAAGTGGTATAATCCAAAGGAGATTACAAGAATTATTTCTGACTTTTTGTCTGAGCAAATAGCTTATCAGCCATTTTATCTGGATTCCAAAGGAAGGTGGAGATTGTTCTTCTTACGTTAGAAGGGCACAAAGAGAACATTAGTGGAAAGAGATAATGTGGTACAGTTAAAACTGTGATCTTGCGTGTTGTCTCCTTGCCTGCTGAGTAGTGGCTGCTTTGGTTGGGTGTGCTGGGTTGGGGCTGGGGTCAGTGTGCTGCTGCTCTGTGATTGCTGCCTGTGGTAGGTGAGGAAATGTCTTGATAGGCATCCACCTGGTTCCTTGATGACCTGTATTTCAGCCTGTCAATGTATGTATGTCGTTCTGTACAGCTTACTTGCAAGCAAAAACCAGTTGTTTCATCTTTGAATTAGTCTGTCACTTTAGCATCTCCCTAGCAGCCTTTGTCAGTAGGGATAACTGAACACTGGGAAGTTCTGTGTAACCCTCTGAGACATGGTATGCCCCATGTTGTTGCCAGCCCTTATTTTCTTAGTAGTTTTTCCTAAAAACTACTAAGAAAATTCCTTTTGCAGGAAATAAATAGCAGTATTTTTATGGGTGTACGCTTTTGCATTCATATCTCCCAAGTTACTTTTATTTCCCTGAATATTAGAAACCTGTTTGTACAAGAAGTAACTAGATATATGAGAAACAAGAAAGTCAGTTATGCAAATACTGACTTTTGGATGCTGCAAGTCTATATTTTTTATAAACTAATATAAATCTCAAATATCATGATGAACTCATTGCTCATGTCTGAAGCATCTTGTCCTTAGAATTTTGTTTTCTTCTTTCATTTCAGAACTTCTTCATATGCCAGCCTTTTACTGTCTTCTCCCGTGACTCCCTGAAGTAGTTTCCTTTCTCTTCCTCGCTCACCCACCCTTCCTGCCCTTTGCCAGGAGCATTGCCTTCCCTCTTTTTTCCCTTTTACTCCTCCCACCCTCCACACTCCATAATTAAACCTGGAAGACTCAAAGGATGGAAAAACACATGAAGGATGAAAATCAGGATTATGAGGTTTTTTATTGCCTTTCTTCTGGTAGGTCTGCCAACATTATTTACTGTTTAGATGCATCTCCTTTTTCTCAGGACCTGTTTTTCAGGTCCTCTTTTGGGTCACTTACATATCCAGACATGCTTTTGCTGTTATGGGAATCTCTCATGCAAGAAGCTGTCAGCATAGCAGGAGACGTTCTGCTTGGCTTGCCTTTCTCTGTGGGAGAAAGGCCATGTATCTGCCATTTCCTATTTATGTTTAAATATTTTTCCGTTGATACCTAAACTTCTAATCTGGATGATTCTTCTGTTTAGATTATAGTGACTAAGTTGTAAATAATATTGTTTTACCTTTTTTTAAATTATTATTATTATTTTTTTATTATTATGTAGCTCATGCCTTCAGTAGTAAATTCCTCTATTTACTTTAGAGACATTTTTGTCAGATTAATTTTGTGGACAAAAATACTAGTTAAGCAAAGTTCATTAGATGTGAATGTTTTACCAGTGTATTGAAGGTGGTTGATGAAGGTATAGAGCAAGTACAGACTGCATTTTTGTTAAGAAAGATGGTCTGAATGTTTGTACTTATATGAAGATAGTTTTCATGTTATGTGGGATTTAAAATGCTTTCCTTTTTTTTTTTTTCTTTTAACTATGAAATGGAAACCACTAGGCTGAAATTGGAAAATGAGCTATTACTTAATTTATTTTTAAAAAATGATTATGGGAGCTGGCATTGTAATAACATTGTTTAAAAAACAAAACAAAACAAAACAAAAAATCCCCACAAAGGTCATTACCACATCCTGTTTCCAGAAATGAATCAAATTGCTTCCTATTTTTTGTGGAAATTTTTTCCTGAGTTTGCAAGTAAGACTTTCACTTACCCTAAAAGCTACCTTAAGATATTTTACCACAGCAATGCTGTTCATGCAAAAAATCATTACCATAGCACGGCTTCAAATGTTAAATCTTAAATTAAATGTTATTTTGTAACACCACAAGAGGCCTTCAATATAGGAAAAAGTTTCCTCATCAAAGAGCTTAACATCTAATTAAGGACAAGACTTGAGAATGCAACTAACAGTTGAAATAAGCGGGATAGGAAAAAGAACATCCATCGTGATTACGTCTTTACAATTAGGAATCTCTTGAGGGGTTGACCATGACTGTCCATTGTCACCAGAGTCACTCTGCTCCCCTCCTCAGAGCATCACGAAGGGCTTGGGTTGGAAGGGCCCTCAGCGATCGTCTTGTTCCAACCCCCTGTCCCCAGGGTCTTTTCAATGCTGGAAAATTGCTCTCTCAGCTCTCTCGGTTTGTCTGTAGGAAACGTGCTCCAGCCCTCTGACTGTCTTTGTGTGTGGCGTCCTCCGTACCTTCTCTGAAAGTGTTCACGTTTCTCTTGTGCTGAGGACCCCAGGTCTGGACACAGCACCACAGCTGGGTCTCCTGAGGGCAGACTGGAGTGGCAGAATCCCCTTCCTCGACCTGCTGGCTGGGCTGTTTCTGCTGCAGCCCAGTGTTCCTGAGTGCACACTGTTGGCTCCTGTCCAGCTTTTCATACACAGAACCCCCAAGTCCTTCTCTGCAGGGCTGCTCTCAGTGATTTCTCCCAGTCCTGTATTCATGTCTGGGGTTGCCCTGACCCAAGTGCACCACCTTGCACTTGGACTTGTTGAACCTCATGAGGTTCTCATGGCCCACTCCTCAAGTTTGTCCAGGTCTCTCTGTTTGCTGCCTTGTCCTTCTGTTGTGTCAGCTGTGCCACTCAGCTTCATGTGAGCTGTAAACTTGCTGAGGTGCACTCAGTCTCACTGTCTGTGTCATTGATAAAGGTATCAAAGTGCACTGGACTCAGGACAGAGCCCTGAGGAGCACCACTCATCACCAACTTCCAACTGGAACATGGAGCCATTGACCACAACTCTCTGGCTGCATCCAGCCAGTCAGTTCCTTGTCTGTATCCTCAACTAGACCGGGGAGAGATAGTATAATGAGTATTTATTTTTCTGCTGCTTTTGAATGAGACCACCAAATTAAATTTGTGCTTTTGTTTCTCTACATTTTTTTTCCTCTACTGGAAAATTGCTTGCACGTATTGCAAATTGAGTTGGTTACTTTAATTTATCTTCCAAAAATGTTTGCTTTAATTTAGCAAACTGAAGTCCCCCTACCTGAAGGTGTTATAGGTGGCTCAGCTTGAGGACATCTGTCATCACAGCACAAGTCAACACTCTGTTGCTGTACTTTCTCTGCAGTGGATTTGCACTAAACACAAACTTTATTTCAGAGTTTTCAGTTTAATGTTCAGAGTCCTCCCTCAAATTGTCTTTGGTACATGATACATTGCTGCAGCTGTTTCTGTGGTGAGGCATTCCAGAGCACTCTAAGCTTTTATCCTCTGCTTCAAGGAAGCCTATGTTAATAAGCTGTTACATTAGTAACAGTTAACAATTAACAAATACTGTTAATTTAGGGGAATTGTTAGTTGGTTGGGTTCTTTATCTCTTCATCTGGAATGTGAATCTTTTTTATTGAACTTTGTCTTACTGTGATGGTCATACACTCTTAATGCAGTCTGAGCCACTTCAGAGATTAGTCTTCTTGACTTGGGTTTTACTTAACTGATTTATTCACCTGTCTAAGTTTAATAGGATTTTTTTTCAACTAGAAAGCACAGCAAAATTCCCCTTGAATTTAAACATGGTTGGTGTTCAGTTACTCTAACAATAGACATCTTAAAAAAGCCCCAACTATGAACTGTAAAATAAGCTCATTGATACACTTTTAGTACTGATCATACTCGGTTCAATTCCTAGCTGGTAAAATTGGAGCAAATGCTTTGTAATAGAGTTTCACACATTGAAACAGTAGCATTATCTTCAAATTCAGATGAAACTTCATATGGAGAGATATTTCTGTAGGTTTTAATTTCTTTGGGTTTTTTAACCAATCAGTTTTGAGATCCATGGAATTAGTCTTTTTCTAATTAAAAAATAAGTCAAATCTAAATAAATTATTACAAAATCCTCCAGCACTCCCCCACAAAACGCCACTGTACACCATTTGTCCACCATGTGATTTAATCACTTGTAATGACTTTAGTGACAGAAGACCCTATGATAAATCTTAGAGCTGCTTCTTTAAACATACTCCTGCTCATATGCTTGCATAGTAATACAAATTTATTCTTAAAATGACCTGTCTTTGGATATTAGAACCATTAGTTGTTGAGTGGCTTTTCGTCCTTTTTTAAAAACTTTTGATGGCATTCTTTTCAGGATTAACTTTGTATAAGGTGGATCAGTGTTATTTAAATGAAGTGTTTCTAATTATTTGCTTGGAAAATGCATGAAGAAGCAATGATAAATAATTTTGTCGTGTAAGTAGAATGTAGTTCTGTTCATATGTATTGTATTTTATTATTAATTTAATAGTAAGGTTTGGGGGGCTCTTTTTGGGGTTTTACTTTTGCTTGTTCTATGTATTTTGTATGACCTTTTCAAGAAAAAAGGGATTTCTTGGGTTTTGTTTCTTTTTCCTATTTGGTTCAGATAGTGAACCAGTCATCTGTATTTAATTATATGCTTGAAGATTACAAGAAGAGTAGTCATTGCAGTTGTTTTGATCAGCATTAGAATGCCCACAGAATTTAGTTTCAGCATTTGTTTGCTATTTGTAAACAGTTTTTATTCACCTTTACTTTTCTGTACTCTTATGAGGAAGATCCATCTCAGCCAAATGCAGTGCAGAGAGGAACATCTGACTTTTAGAATGTGAATGGAAGTTATTTTTAGAACAAAGACAAAACTGGGTTGGAAGGAGGGGGAAACTTTGTCAGATTTCAGTCTCACTAAATCACCAGCATGCTTTGTGTGTGCACGTAGGAAAGATTCAGTGGCTGATCCAGTTCGGAATGCATCAGAGGACTTTTTCTGAAGTGGCCAGATCTTCTGCATGTGTTTTGTCTGCTGCCAGCATGGCAGTGCAGCATGGCAGGGCTCACTCGGGGGCTGCTGCCCACTGTGGTACCAGGGGATGCCAGGGACCGAGCAGCGCGATGGATGCGCTCCGGAGCCCCGCTCTTCCACAACTACCCTGCTGAGCTCAGACTTCAGAGCAGACCTGCAGCTGACTGGCTGCTTCTAATGTGTCCCCTTCAAGAGAATATATTGTACTTTTTCTTGGACAGGAGCACCCTCTGCCCTGGTGCCTTTTTTTTTTTTTCCTCCTTCTTCTTCCTAAGTATGTTATCTTTAAACATTGCAGTTGAGCCACAAAGTCAGTCCTGATGTGTAACTGAAAATAGTAGCTTTTTTGGGGGGTACTTCTAAAGATGAAAAAGTGTCTGCAATATTCTTTGGTAATATTATATTGAGGATTTAAAGTCCATGGCAGATTGTCAAAAATAATATGGGACTAAATCGTAGGCAACATGACAAATGAGTATAGGATATTACTGGAGACTGGTGTTCTGAGAAGAGAGAAGGAAAGATTAAAATCAAGAGCCAACTTCCAAGGAGACCATTACAAATATTGTGTCAGATAAAGAAGCATTAGCTTCTTCCACAGCAAGCTATTCTGTTATGAAATAAAACCTTCAATAAAATCTAAAAAAAAAAATCCCCCTCTTTGTCTAGGAATATATCACAAACCAAATTGTGCTTTTACTTCAACTACAAATGTTGGGCACTTGTATTGGATAGAAATGAAAGTGTAAAGTGTCAGATGTCTTGTGCCAGAAGAAACTGCGAAGGCTTTGGATTTCACAGCTTGCTGTTGAGAGTGTTATCCTCTGCACACTGACGATTTTTCTTCAGAGCTGCCACAGGTACAGTGAAGCCCACCCAGCATGCGCAAAGAGCGGCATCAACTGCGTAAGGAGCTGTCACACCCACAATAGACTTACTTGTTAAGGTTCTTACTGGAGAGCAAGACTAAAATGGAAGCAAAATTGTCTTTCCTGTCCTCCTGTTATGACTCATGGGAGCTGCTTTTGTGCTCAGTGCTTTCATAATCAGTCTGCTTATTTGTCAGTATGGTCTTAGGAGCATCCTGCTAAGCACCCACTCTTTTTGAGTTGGCCACAGCTGTTAGGGAAGATCATGAATCCTGCGTTTTAACTCAGAGAAGTGAATTTAGTTCATATATCCAGGATGAGCTGAATTTATTTTTGAATCTGTACTTGGATACAAAAGGAAGAGCGCTCATAGAACAAGATAAAACAAATCAAATCATTATTGCTGCCCTGGCCTTCAAGCTCAGTTTTCCTTTAGGAATTTAACCAAACAGGCCTCTTTAATAGTAGGGAACTTCACCCTTTTTCTAGTTGTTTCTTGCTGTGGGATGGGGACTTTGTTCAGGTTCTTCCCTCAGGCACTCTTGGCCCTGTGACCATGGAGATCTGCTGCCTTTAGATCAGTTATGCCTTCCTTTGATGTATAATCATTCAGATGCATTTGCAGGTTTCAGTATTTCAACAGCCATTAAAAAGCCCAAAACCAAAAAACCCCAAGCAAGTTCTCCAAAAAACAGCAATGGTGAAGTCAGGGTCCAATGTTGTTATTAGCAATGTCAAGAAAAGCTTTCTGGAGCTGAATTTTAAAATCTGTGAGTTTATGCAAGGAACCTTGGTGTTTTGCTTTTACATAATTTGTTCAAGTTTGACAGTTTTCTAAATTTTGTATTTATTTTCACCAGCTGTTCTTTTCATTTCTAAGTTTTTCTTACAAGCAGAGGAGGATCGATTGAAGCTTAGAGTATGAAAACTGGCTTACTATAATTGTTAAGCTTTTGTTGCTTTTTATGTCTTCAGCTTTTTCTTTTTTCAACTTCCTCATTGTGAATTTCTTCATATTGTGAAATCCTGATGGCTTTCTCCAGAATCTTGTCTCATTTAGGTCTACTGTCCTTCCATAAAATGGAAAAATAAAGTGGTAGCTTTTTTTTCCCAAATGAAGGAGTGAGACTGGTACAAATGTCACTAGCAGTATGATTGTATTATTTTTGTCTCCATTCCTTAAGTCAGAATGTTACTGCTAGCTTCCTCCTCACAGCTTCTCATATACTGAATTTTTTCTTCCTGATCAGTAATTCCTCATAATAATCCTGACACATTCTTCTGGATCAATAAATGCAGAAAAAAAACCTCACCTATTTTCTTTACCCTGTCAGTTGTATTATACTGCTAAAAACACTGAATTGAGTGCTTGTAACTCTCTAGGGTTTTCCTGGAAAACCTCAATGAATAGAGCTGAGTGTATATGGGGGAGGAAAAATAAAGGTGCTGAATGATGCATCATTGCTAACAGAAGTGGTTAATGCTTCTTTCATCCATGTACCTTGTTTGACAGAAGACGGGCCAGGGTGTGGATTAATGCATAACCATCAAAGACAGATGGTATGGTATAAGTTCTTTACATTTATGTATGGACTCCCTGGTTTGGTAATGCACAGAGGAAAAAGTAAACCAGCCTCTAGAAATTCCTAGTTGTGTCCGCTTGGTGAGTAAACATAATAAATAAATAAATAAACAAACAGATAAAGTTTACTTCTTGTTTCAGAAAAGCAAGCGGGGTATATTGTCTGCTGGCAAGAAGCTTGTTTAATAAAGCTCATGGATGGCTTTGAAGTCTATTAGAAGTTTGTAACTAAGTTCAGTAGGATGCAAGTTGCATTCTTTCTGTCATGATAAATGAAATTAACTGAATACTTGGTTTGCAAGACATAGATATACAAATTTAACTGTATTTCTAGAACTGTTTTACTTCTCTGCATTTTGTGAAGGTGAAAATCTGCCTCACGTGTTTCATAATTCTCACAAAGCGTCTCTACTAAAATCTGACTATGTAAAAAACAGTTCCCCTTTCCACACAGCTATTGATGATTATGAAATAAAGAATAGCATTTCTACTTAAAATTTGAGGCTTTGGATTGAGTGGTTAAGTCTGATGCTTTGGAGGATGCATGAGAATTCTTAGTGGTCCTGAAGGGAAAAGGAGTTGCGGAAAAGCTAGGGTTTTTCCCCACTGCTTTAATTTCAATTCAAATGATCAAGCACCACAATGCTGTACTATTCTGTATGCTCATTTCAAAAATGTTTGTATGTTTTCTGAGATTTACGTATAAGCCTTACATGCTCCTGCAAAACAGCTACTTTTGTATTAAAGTCCCACGCTGTTACACTTCTGGATCGAATAAAACCAATTTTTTTCTTGTTCAGCTCATGATGTTTCATTTTGTTCAGTTGGCTCTGTGTTTTGTAGAACATCATGGTAACGTTGATAGCATCCCAGAGATCTCTTGGTTTAATTCATAAATTGTTGATGTCCTGTGAATCTGGCTGCCTTAGAAAGGGACATTGGGAAGGGTTATTCTAGCCAGCAAGCAACTTAGGAAAACAGACCAGTGTGGCATTCAGTGCAAAGAATAAAATTGTGGCAACTGTTAGGTTTTCCTTGCTATTTCCAGTGTTCAGCTTGAAGGAATCCAGCCTGTCCTCACTAAGTTAGAGAATAAAGTAATTCTTGCTGTAGGTAACTTTCTTGAAATTACATTTTTGTTTGAAAATTTTGTTTAAAACTTCTAGGTGTTTTCCCTTCTTTTTGTTGTAACTGTTGCTCACTCTGACATTCATAAGACTCTGCATCATTCATGGAGTTTTGAGTTCATCTTACCAGATTCCTTGCAACAATCAGTGATTTTCAAAACAATCTTAACAAGGCCAGTGCCTTTTGACAGGCAGAAGAATCCCAAAAAGTGGGTACTGAACAAATATTTTTAGCAGCTAGATTTTAATCTTTCAGCAGCTTTTGAAGGCAAAAATTTCAAACAAGCATATAAATTTTGTCTAGAAATTAAATGGGTCTAGCTAGTCTGACTTCACTAGTATTTGAATTATGGCCCAGTTTGAGGCAAGAGAGTTGGGGCAAAAAGTGTTTGGGTATGAATCCATACTGCTGTTGCATGCCACTAGTCATCTTTAACTAGCTTTCCTTTTCATTTCAAGATGAAGTTCTCATAAATTGCCCTGGGCAGAATTGGGCACAAAGCTGCTTGAGCTAGTACAAAAGAGGTGGGTCACTTGAGTCAGTCCAGTTTTCTTTTGGGAGTCCCTCTGTGTGCATCTGTGTTACCCGTGATGTCAGTCAGTCATGATGCACTTTGGGGAGAGTTAGGGAGGCTGGTTTGTGAGTTTCTTTGGGCCAGTTGAAGTGTGTCACTAATGGTGAGTGAACATCAGTAAGTGAGTTGATAGGGAATTTTACCTTTAGGCAATTACATGCAAATGCTTCTCTAGGTGGGAAGAATCCAAGGGTAGCAGGGGATCAGTTTTCTGTGGCACTTCTAATGAAGTGAAAAGGGAAGATGATACGTGATCAGCGGGGAGAGAATGTATAGTATTGAATTTCATAGAATCATAGAATGTTGAGAGTTAGAAGAGACCTTAAGGATCATCTCCCAACCCTCCCTGCCATATGCAGGAACACCTCCCACTAGACAGGATGCTCAAGGCCTTATCCAACCTGGCCTTTAGCACTGCTAGGGTTGGGGATCCACAACCTCCCTAGTTAGAGGATTTCAGAAAGGAAGATTAGCTGCTTGCGAGTCTAACCCTTATTCCCCATAAAAAGCTTGGGTTTATACTGAATGAACTTGCAGAACTGAAAATAAGAAATAAGAATAGTGGATCACAAGCTCAGGCCTGTATAGCTTTAGGTAGTTTATGAGAAATTTAGGAATTATGAATGAGGGACAAAGGAAACTGCATCTAAATTTCTTCTTGAGGTTTTGGTGCATTATCTTGTAAGTTTCTTCACTGTTTCATCATATATTTAGGAAGTATTATGAGCACTGTAAGGCAGAATGAGAGTTTACAGTGATAACATTAGCACATAAGTAATCAATTTGTCACAAACTAATTTCTGGAAGGGCTTGTCAGTGAATAAAGTTGAGAGCTGAAGTAACAGATTTGGTGATGTTACTGAATAGTGCTAATAGAAAACAATATATGTGTTCTGACTTTTCTTTCTGGCAAGTAATTTTGCTGTTCTGAACTTGGCTGAACAGTTTTGTTGTGTCTTGCTCACATTATGGTGGCATTAATGGTTGTTTCAAGGTCTCTGTAGCACTATTTCTGCCACTCAGCTGCAGCATGGGGACAGTCAGCTGCACCCTGTGCCTGGCACCAGCCTGCTTCAGTGGGAAGCTGAAGCAGCTCAGTGCAGGCTCTGTTCTCATGTTGATGGATGCAACTGAGCAGATGCTCCTGTTTTTCCAGGACCTCATATTTTTTAGAAAGTCTGGACAAACAGCAAAAAGGCTTTTGTGAGAAGGAGATGCCAAATGAAATAGGAGGAGAACATATGGAAGGGAAAGGAAAGAGTATTTCATACAACTAATAAATGGAAAAAAAAATTGATTAATTAAAACAGTAAATTAAACCACTGAAATAATTAATAAAGGACTGGGCAGCTTTAAAAAAAAAAAAAGAAAAAAAAAAGCCAATCAGAAAACCCTAACTTATCCCTTTAATTTGGAACTCACTACTTTATTTTCAAATTACTGTGGTTGATTAACTCTGGAGTTACTTCTAAAATAACAAGCCCTCCCTACATGATCTGCCTGTGTCTTGCTGAAGCAAATGTCATTGTGATTCCCCTCCACCCTTGGGTTGTGCTTTTGTTGCCTGTGACCTGGTCAGCACTGGGCTTTTGGCCAGCACCACTGGTTTATAGTGAGAACCCATTTGTGTGAGCTGAACCCAGCATTATTGGGTCACACTCACCCTCACACATAACTTAATTAAATGTATTCACTTTCCATCCTGCTAACTTGTTCTTCATGAGTAGTTCTGTCCTTGAATCACTGAATTGTAAAGATGATGTATTTCCAATTCATGGTGAAACCATTTTAGGATTTTTCTTTACCCATTTTTGAATGTGGGATATATGCCTTCAATATTAGGGGAGCAAATGCAATTTGAATTAGTAAAACCAAAATTTGATGGGTTTTGTTTATCAGACTTCTAATAGCAGAGAAGTGGTGAGCGTAAAACAGGCCAAAACCCCTTTGTTTTTTACCCTGTGTATAGCTGCTTGATTTGAAAAAAATACTTCAGTGCTTGGGGAGCATGGAAGAAACCCTTTGAAAAACATTTTTTTCTGTTTACCACACTTCTTAAATAAGATGATAATGGAAATAATTTTTAAATTTCATTCCTAGTCAGTCTAGCAAATTAATTTCCTTTAATTTTTTGATAATCACAAGAAGTAGTAGTAGAAAGCTATTTTCTCCTGTAGATTTTTCTTTCTGCCGTATCCTTTTTATCAGTACAATGGACAAATAAGAAATTAACTAAACAAAATTTGTTTTTATACCTAGCTGTCAACATATACCAAGCAGACCATAAATAATTTTAAGCTTATTTTTTGTTTACTGAGGTAATTCCTGTGTCAACATTTTTATTTGCTTCTGTTTTGTAGAAAATTACTTTATGCCAGTTAGTTATTATTGTAATAGACATGGTGTGTATGGGATTACAAGGCCAGCTGTTGTGTCAGATGTATGGTCTCAATAGGTTCTGTCCATTATACCTGCTGCTAAGCTCTCCTGATCATAAAATGTGGGAGTAAATTAATTGTCTGTTAAAATTGGTGTGATGTCTGTATAGCACTGCTTTCTCTTACTGAAATAAATCAAAGTCCTAATTATATTATTTTCTGTTCTTTCCCCAGGAAGCTATTGATTGCCTAGAAATTAAACGAGGGTGTGAGAAGTCTGATTGATCAAGGTGGAATTTTTTTTTCCAAGAGCCCTTTCACAACTGCCTTTTGCACAATCTTCAGAAGGTCCCATTTGTGCCATGTTTTGTGGCTCTCACCGTAAGAGGAATTTGTCTTGATGAAGATTCCTAACATTGGTAATGTGATGAATAAATTTGAGATCCTTGGGGTTGTAGGTGAAGGTAAGTAGTGCCTTAATAAAAGATCAAGTAGAATTATATATTTATTCGACTTAGTCCTTTTTGATGATAATAAGTTAGCAACTGCAAAATGTTTCTTGTGTGTGTTTATTATCTATAGCTTCTGCTAATTTCCGTGGTGGGTGGGTGAAGTTTGGAAGCTGAAAAAAAGGGAAGAGAATTAAAACAGTTTTGTGGAGGCTTGGGGGTTTTTTGTGTTGTTCTTTTAAAAGTTGAATATATTGATTTCTCATTAGTGGTACTAGGGAGATGCAAGTTATCAAACTTACCTGCAAGCGTATTTTTAAAAAAATAATTTCAATGTTTGAAAATCCATTTATTTTTGACCAATTTTTATGAAATGGTTTCAGTATACAGAGATTCAGTTCCTGTCTATGCAAGTTCTGGGTAATAATACTGGTAGCAAGGTTACTTCTATAGTTAAGAGGTTGCTGAATGCTGTTTTATCTTGCCACTTTTAATTTTTTTGTGCTTCGAGATGGCTTATCTCTCATCCTGTTTGTTTCAGGAGCCTATGGCGTTGTACTTAAATGCAGACACAAGGTAAGTGAATTGCTTTTAAGTCAGAGGGAAATGTTGGTGTTTGAGTGAAGCAATGACTTTTAATGAGAACTAACACGTTAATATGTATGAGATATGGCATCTGGGGTAGATTTTTCTTGCAGTCAGTTACTTAGCAGCAATCTTACTTGCAAGTTTCAGAGGAAATGGCTGTATCTAGTACCAAGTCTCAGGTTTTTGTGTTTAATATTTGTCTGAAATATTACTAATGTTTTAATAATTTCAACTAAGAGAATTTTTAGGAAAAGAGACAAATTATTTTGGAACACAGTTTATGCTCAAACAGTCTTAATTAGAATGCCAAACTATTTGCCAAATACTGTTGTAGAAGCACTTAGCTGTCTTGGGAGGGACAGGGGAGAGACAGGGGTGTCCATGAGGAATTTCAGCATCTGTAGGATGGTCAAATGGCACTAAGAAAGCAGTGGCTTTTTTTTGTTGTTGATTTTAATTTGGAAAAGGAAGAAGTTAAAAAGGAAAGAAAAAATACTGTTTAATACAAAAATGAAGTCTGGCAACCTGTCTACACCATTTCAATTAGTGTATAAGTTGGATGTATCTGAACTTGCTGCTCATCAGCACAGAACTGACACAAACTACTTTGCTGTCTTTGGAGTTGCAGTGTAGTCATTTAACAAAATAACTTCTCTGAAGAAAACCTTTCAGAATCACAGAATTGTAATGATCCAAGAATATATAAAAGCCTTTTTATGTAGTTCTTACCTTTTTCCTAGTAAAAGTTAGGATTTATATTCCTATGGTGGCTTTTAGTGTGTACACAGAAGGGCTTTTGCACACCCTGTATGGGTCTATCTGGAGGGCCTTACGCTGTTGTAAGGACTTAAAAAAGGGGGAGAAAAAAGTAACTTTAGGACCTATCTCAAGCTGAAACCTTGTTGGGCTTGGGGGTATATAACAGTCAATAGAGTGACTTAAGTAAATTGGGTCTTTTTAGATAGTTACAGTATGAAAATTTAGGGCGAGTAGTTTGAGATCACCTGGGTAGTGATGATACAGTTTGTACTAGGCAGCTCTGTCCTTTCTGGAAAGTAACCTCACCCACACTCATGAAGTTTCTAGGATTTCCTGCATTGCTGAGTGAAATTTAAGATGTGCTCATGCAAAAGAGTTCAGTACTCTAAAAGTTTGGTATATTGGCAGGGTAATCTGTTGTCTAGGTTCCTATGAGAATATCTTGCACTACACCAGAGGATTAGAAAGGAAAGGCTTTCCTTTAGTAGAGGAAAGTGTTCCTACACCAGCCTGTGTAAGACTGCTGCTTCCTTGTGAGCATCCAAATTTTTTGGTAGTCACACTATTTTTTTCTACAGCTTCATCTTAATGGAATCAGCTGGGCTAGAAGTTTAAAACAAAGTGATACTTCTTTAAGCTTCTAGCAGGTGGGTTTACTAAGACCTAGGGTTTCCAGTTTTTGGAGATCTAAAGAAAAAGTGAGGTATGTTGCTGTTTCCATATAACTGATTTATGATTCTCACTTAAAACAAGATGCACCAAGCCTCAGAGCAGATGAGTTTAGGAGCTATCTATTTTACAAAAAAAAAAGAGAGAGTAATGGTCTTAACTGTTGGCCTTTCCTACTTGTATAGGAAAGCAAACTTTTATACAGTCTTAACAGGCTTACCTGGAAATGCAAAGATGTATGGTTTGGGGGTTTTTGTTTGCATTTTTGGGTGTTTTTTTTGGTGGTGGTGGTGTTTTTTGGGGGGGTTGTTTTTTTTTACCGTTTGGCTGTTGGTGGCCATACTTTTGAATGTAGAAGTATTGATATTAATGTTTATAAATAGTGGTAATACGCCAGGATCAAATTCCCAGCTATTTTAAGGCAATATATCACCACTGTATTGTTGAGAGGCTAAATCTTGTGTGAAATGAGGACCCAGCCCCTAATTGCAACAATTTTCCAACATATAATCCACTAGGGCTTCAGTAAATATCTAGCTTTTTACCTCAGTGTATTTCACTGGCATGTGCATATAGATTTAAGTAGGAGGCATAAGGAATAAATACCTTGTCATTATTATATGTGTTTTTCCTTTGCTAAGGGAACATTACCAGAAAAGCTAAAGTAGCTCCTCTAGAATGACTATGTTTACATTATTATACAGCTTGTTTTTCTTCCCAAATCCTTCATTGCTAATTGTGGTTTGTGCATAAAGATTACTTGCTTATCTTAGGGGTTTTTTCTGATGCTAAGCTGATACAAATAATGTTGAAAAAAAGCCAAGGTGATGTTCTGAAAAGCTTTTTCCTATTTTTTCATTTTGTCAGGGGTTGTTTCCTAAGGAAATACACTGAAGTGCCTTGTGTTTGAAAATACTGGAAATACATTTGATAGTTACAAACTATTAAAAAAGGGTGTCTTGGCTTATTTGGATTTTGACTCTTTTCTGAAAAGAAAAGCCTCTTGAACAGTTCAGTAGTGTCAGAGATCATGGCTGAGGAAAAAAAATCTTTGCAAATGTTTAAGATTTCTCAAATGTTTGCCCTTTAAATAAAACCTTTTACTTTATAAAGTGGTCTTGCTGCTTCATGCAGTTATTGGGCAATAATATGATAGTAAGATGCTGTAGTAAAGCCATAGATCTCCAAAGATGGGCACATGAAAAAAGAAACGTAAAGAAAAAGATTAAGCCAGAAGGCAGTTTGAAAAGGAAATGTTCTATTGTGAGATAATAAACTGTGTTTATAGGAGAAACACTGACAATTGCAGCTGCAAGTAGAGTCTGTAGAAATGAGGTGAATGCATCCTTAGATGCCTGAGACAAGTCTGTCTAGGTGGAGAAGATGATGATGCTGGAACAGGGGGTGTTTCCTAGGATGAGGCAGAGCTCACCACACAGGCAGGCTGGAGAGGAAAACAGGTTTGTAGAAGCAGGCAGTCAAACCACGAGAAGCATTTGGACAATGCTCTAAGGCAAATGCTCTGATTCTTGGGGTGTCATGTGCAGGGCCAGGAGTTGGACTTTGGTGATTCTTGTGGGTCCCTTCCAACTCAGGACATTCTGTGATTCTATGCCTATATACATATATTTGTATGTATAAATTGATGGTGTTTTTTTAAGTTAGCCAGATACGCAGGAAGGTGTGTGGTGATGCAGTTTCCCTAAAAGCATAGTTGAAATGGATGAAATCTCCTTGACTTCCCCATTCTCTTGCAATGTGCTATGTTTTACCAAAGGCCTTGAGCCTGAGGGGATGTAGTTTAATGATTTGGAAGTTTGGTGCCAGTTCTTATATGTCCAACATCTCCTGCCTGATGAGATTTTCTTTTTGTATTTTGTTTTAGAAATGTCTGGTTTTGGTGGTTCTTAAGAGTGTGAGGCATTTTTAGACCTTTTTCTTTGAGATAAACATCACTCAATTCCCATAGTAAAAACAAACAAAAAGAAATGTTACTTAGAATTATTTGACACTTCAGTGCATTGAAGATTAATGAAGAATAACCTCTGTAATAGGTTTAATGCTTCCAGGCAATGTCTTCTTAGCCTAATATTTCGTTTTGTGTTGTTTAAACCTTCTGTAACACTCTTGCTTTGTGTTCTGGTAAGTTGTTTGTCTATCTCAGTATACATGAAAGAAATATTTGCTAACCCCTTAAAGAAAGGTACATTTTACTCATTAGAAAATATAGTGAATATGCATATGTAGCAGAATCATTACATTTCTTTTGAGTATCTCAGCTTTTTATTACTAGAATCCCTAAGGACCAGCAGGGTCATGTTTTCTTAGTTTTCCCTTTGAAACCAATATTCTTTTTTTGTTTCTACAGGTAACCCACTTCACAATATTTGTTTGTGTTTGAGCAGAGTCAGGAATTCCCCTTTTACCAATGCTGGCCAACTTAAGAGCATTTTCACATTGCCATCCCTGTGCTTTGAGGAAGTAATTATTTTAGAACAACCAGCCCTCACAGACTCCTTTGCTCTTCAGGGCTGTCTCTAAGCAGATCCTAGAACAAGGTGAAATCTGTTCTTTTGGAAGTCCAGGGTTGTATTTCTACTGTCCCTATCTCTTAATTTTTTAAGAATCTTAAATTCCACTGTCATGGTGGAGATGCTGCTCTGTTGTAATAGCCATAAGAAAGGCACTCAAGCTCTGTAAATTGTAGTTTATAGCCATAAGAAAGGCACTCAGGCTCTGTAAATTGTAATTTAAAGTGCTGCTTCTTTAGTGAGTATTAACTTCACTATAACAAAATGAAAATGGAACAGGTGACCTTACATCCCTTTACTTGCTGGGAATTTTCAGTAGTGCAGCATCTAAATGGCATCTGATCAGAGTGCAGCATAGTGTGCAGACCAGTCTGTAAGAAGGGGTTTTTTCACTATTTTCATTATTCAAGCTATTACAGGATTCTTTTGAAAGAAAACTCCTCATCAGTTCTGTTGTCAAACAGAAAGATGTTCTCAGGAGACCTTCTTGCTCCATCCTTAGATAAAGGCAAGGCTGGGTTATGTAGCTTCAGAGGCTGAGTGGGAGCTGCTTGCAGGCTCCTCTGGTAAAATGACCTGGCTGAGTTTGTCCTGCAGTCCAGGCAGCTCAGCCTGGTCCACCTGAGGTGAACTCTGATGTGCATCACTAATTCCTCCATGTACAGTGGTCTTCTCTCAGGGTGCCTACACATTGCCTCTGAGGTTATCATCAGCCTTCACATTCCTGTTGGTTCATTGATCAGTGTCAAGCAATTGCTTTCTCCATATTCCAAAAATCTGATTGTCTTCATGATGCTGTATTACCCTTCCAGCAAATGTTGGAGTGCTCTAAATCCTCTGTGAAAACTGGGCTTTATTGTAAGACTTCCCTTAAAAAGACTTTATCTTTTTGCTCTCTTCATAAGGTGCTTTGAAGCAGGTGTTCCCTCTATTGTAACCTGTGTTGTTCTGTCTTCTAACCCTCGTGCCAAAACTTTTGACTTTTGTCTTAGCTGTTTGAAAGCAAATGTACATGCATTCAAGCACCCCTCTCCTCTGCAAGGATCTCCCCACCTTCTTAGGATATTTAACAGAAGATGAGCTGTGTCTGTTGTGGCAGAGCTCTGGTCACACAAGCTATTTCACCGCATTTTCTACATGTAACCTTAAAGAGTGGTTTCATCACTTAGGATGACAAGTAGTTCAGATAATGCATATTTCTAGAGGTGTGCACTGATTCCTAATTCCTCCTGGGCTTTTCTCAGAAATTTTATGTACAGGCACCAGGAACCTGGTCATGCTGCTTTCAGAGCAAATGACAGCGTCATACTCATAGAAAATTTGGCTTTTCTCTATTTTCATAAAAGCAGAGTTCTGAATTTCCCTGGAGGATGTTAGAATCCCTTTTCCAACTCTTGTGTCTGCTGATGTTAACACCTTCACACTTTAAATCTGCTAACCATTTTTATATTGTTGAGTTCCCCTTTAGTGTCAAAAGGTAAGTGTACTTGTTTGTAAAAGTTGCAGGCTTTTTCAGTGTGTTGTATTTTTTCATGTACTTTCTTCAGATTTGGTTTTCAAGGTTCCTTAGCTCCCTAGCATGTGTTAAGTCAAGTACTTGGACTGAAGAATACAGTCATTGCAGTTTAACTTTGATGGTATTACGTTTTGTACTGAAATGGGTACAGCTCTTTTTTGTTTTAATTTGGTTATGACTGATTTGACAGTAGTTCCTGTTTGGTTGGTTGAGAAATTAAATGTTGAGTAAATGAAAAATCTGAGTTCTCAAAATGAGACCAGATTGCTGCCTGTGTTTTTTCTCCTTGTCCTAAATTTTTTTTGCTGTTTTTTTCATGTAATTAAAAGAAATATGCTAATTTTCTCAATTAATCAAATTTGGTTTGGCTTTGTGGCAAGATTTTTGGGTTTAATTGTTGCCAGTGTAAAATCTCTGTGCAGCATAGTGTTTTCTTTCAGTAGTGGCAGCTTACCTACGGAAGATTATTCCATTAATGCTGTTGTTCCTCGGGCTAAAACATCATTATCACTGGTGATTTTTTGAGTCAAAACTTGTGTGAAACACATACGGTGAATATGAGACTTTTTGGACTTACTGGATAAATAGTTTGACAGTAATAAATGTTTGCAGTAGTCAAAGTTGAGATCTGTCCTAAGTATTATGTGAGGAAAATAGAGCTATTAGGCAAGTGGTAGTGCTGAAAGTCATGGTAACTCTTTAATAACCACTTACTTCAATTTCACAATGAGGCAGTGAATAACCTTTTGAATTCTTTACAGAATTCTGGTGTGAAATGTTAGATGTAGAGAATTTGTTTCGTGAACCTCCAGAGTCTACTTCCATGGCATTTCCTTGTGTGCAGCAGTGAGAGGCAAGCTTGATTAGTGCTGATTCAGGTATTGCTTTCTATACGTGTAAGAGACATACAATGAACATCTATAACTGCTTCCTATGCAGGGCAGATGTGAATGTGGTATTGAAAGTTTATAAGGCTTTCATTTTCCATTGATGCATTGTGACATTGGTCTTTACCTGAACCTGAATCTCTTTCAAAGTCCTCCCAGTCTCCTGTGGCAGGGGGAGTTTATACTGCATAATGCAGATAGCATTATGTTAATGTGTTTTAAATGTGATTGATGTCAATAAAGTGCTTATTTACGTTCAAGTAAGTGGAAGATTCGTATGTGTACTGTTAGTGTTCCAAAGATGAGAGAGTTGTGCAGAATGGAGCATAGAAACTCAGAAACATTGCTGAGTTCTCACAGCTTGAGCAGATAACTACTAATTCAGTCTCCCCTCCCACCCACAAGGTAGGCTATAATATTCTCTGTATCACAATGCTGCTGTCTTTTTTTTTCCCTCAAAATCTTACTCCCAAGTCCCTCATTCTTCAATTATTTTAAAAGAGTTTTTTCATAATGCATTTCTTAATAAAAACCATTAAAGCACTAATTTTGAGGAAACTATAAGATTCTAAAATTACTTACCCACACTACTTGAAAAAAAAATAGATCTCTGTTTGGTGGTGTCCTAATTTCCTCAAAGTCTGAGTCCTGGGATTAATTGAAGTAAACATTTGGGTTCACACTTGTAAGGCTATGCAGGATTAGGGGATGAAGTAAAGTAGTCCAAGATCTTTTTTTTATTTGTTCTCTTGTTTTCTATCTGTTACTTCTGTTATATGTTGCTAAGATATGCTCTGTTTCAAGTTTTTATTTAATTTGATCTTATATAAACCCTTGCTATCTTTATCAGTCACATACAATGGTTTCTGTAAGAGGGCCTGGCCAGGGTTCAACAAAGTGGGCGTGAATGCCTTTTTAAATGCATTAAATTCCCAGAGGGAACGGTAAGGGAGGTTTAGGTTGGATATTAAGAAAAGGTTCTTCACCCAGGGGCTGGCCAGGCACTGGAAAAGGCTCCCCAGGGAGGTGGTCACTGCACCAAGCCTGGCAGAATTCCAGAGGTATTTGGACAATGCTCTCAGAAACATGGTGTGATTCCTGGGATGTCCTGTGCATGGCCAGGAGTTAGACTCAAGGATCCTCATGGGTTCTTTCCAGCTAAGGATGTTCTATGGTTTTATGAAAGTTAATGTTTTTTGTTAGTAACATCAATCTCTTTGTAGCCATATCAATGGAATGATGCTGCTTTGATGTCTGCAGTTGAGCTGTGTTGTTTCCCTTTGAGTTTTTTCTGACAATTCAGACTGGCGTTTCAAAGTTCCCTTGTAGGATACACCATTCCTTTGTGCTTGTCATGTTATGAACCCTGCTCAGATATGGATGGCATTCAGTACTAAAAATTCTCATTCCCAACAGCTAATATTTAGAAATGGAAGGTGCAGGGCAAAGATAAGAAACAAAGCTTTCAGAGTAAAGTAATTGACTTGCTGTGGAAAGGGATACTAAGAATTTTTTTTCAGATGTGTTCAATTTAATGCAGTACAGTGTGAGGGTGTTTGCTCTCAGTACCACAAATTAGGATGGCTTAAGTTGGCTTGTCCATTATAACCTTTCATGCAGTACAAAGCTGGGGTGCAGAGACACCTGGTGCTGCAGATCTTCAAAACAAGAAGGGTGAAGGAGACAAATGGGATCACCCTTGTACTTCAGTAATGCAGGTAGCTGAAAGAAGCATAGAAGCCCAAGTTAAAAATAACAAGAGTGATTAATCTTGCTTTGGAAGGACATGTGAAATGTATTATTGATGGTTTTCAATTTAAATAAAGTCAAAGATAAGTGATTTGTTGGAATCACAGTATGTCAGATTAGTATTTCTTTTAGTCAATTTCTTCCAGTTGGTCACACTAATGGCTCTGGATAAACCAGACATCCTTTGCTCATTTTCTTTTATTTTTTAAAGAAACTATATGTATTTCTGATAGTATTTTACATAATCTTTTATATGAATTCTTGCTGTGGGTACTGGTGTTGGTGAATGAAAGGTTATTGAAAGGCTTATGCCACTTTGCTTGGAATATCGCCAGTAAATAAACAAGCCCCTTAGCAGTTGCTGCAAACTCCATCTGCAAAGGGATTATATATCATTACACTTGTAGTAATACAGGAATCATATTCAGACCTGCAGCAGTGTGTTCTGTGGCTGCCCTTAATAGCTCTTAATTGCAAACAGCTTGTAGAGCTGTATCTCATTTTAAGGTCCTTGTAAGTGAAATCTTACTTTTAAGTGTGGATGTGATGAGCACCCAAAGCAAGACTATCCATACAAATTATTTCTCCTTGACAAAAGTTGAAAATGTTATGCTGAAAATTAAAGTTGAGGAACGTGGCTACAGTATCTCTTAGAAGCAGTAGCAGAAATTGAAATAGATGAGGTTTAGAGACCTGATGTAGGGTCTTGGATCATTAGGAAAGTAGCGGTAGCAAGCGAGGGAATTTATAGTTAATGCAAATTAATATATGGGAGAGAGAAGAGCATATGGCTAATTATAGGACTACATCTGTAGTAGTATGAACTTGGTTGAATATTGAACTACAAGTTGGTCTTGTCATCAAATTGCAAATTACCGTGTAGCATAACTGATGCAAACAAAATGGTATTTCTGAATTTTAGGCTAATTGTTTTCCTGTGAGGGATTCTTGTGGAGTTTTGAAATTTTTCTAGGACACATGAGCAGCCTCAAGAGCACTAGGTTAATCATTGATTTATGAACACTGTGTATTTAAACAAAGGCCACTAAGAGCACAACTCAGTGTTTCAGAAGATCATTCATGTAGATTATTAAATGTGCCATGGTAAAAATGGGTCTGGATCATCTGTCTGGCTTTCAAAATTATTTGTAGCAACCATGTTGATCTGAAATTTAAATACACTAGTATCTTGAATATGCCATTCTCATTACCTTATTTCCTTAAATTTTTTTTGTGAATTTGAAGTCCTTTTTTTTTTAACTCCGGAATCCTGGAAAATTAGCATTTGACAGTGTAGGTAAAACATTGACAATAACAGTGAAAATTTTTGTATCATTTGATTTTTTTCTGAAAACTACAGACTCTTCTTGGCACTGTGTTTTTTCATCAGTAAAGATTACAATGGTTTTAAATAGCAGGTTGTCCCTCTGTCCTGGTTAAAGCAAGTTATATTTCCTTGATTACTCACTTCTGTGTAATTCCTAACTCATGGAATACCCTCCTAAAATATAAAAACCTTTCTATTCTTTTTAAATAAAAATTCTTGGAATTTGTAACTTGTTTTGAAGTATAGTGGTATTTACTTCTCATTCAAAGCCTGGGTAACAATAAATGGAGGAAAAAGGAAAGCAGTTTCCTTTTATATCATTACAGCTGTTAAAATTTGTAAATTCTTGTGCAAAGGAAATAATTACACACAGCCAAAAGCTTAAGTAAAGGACTAGACAAACCTGACATCAGTGTGGTGATAGAGAAATTTTACATACAGTGGGAAAGCAGGCTGAGCTCTTGAATAGAGACCACTTTTGCTAAGACTGTTTTGTGCTCTTTTTTCAACCAGTAGAAGTTGTTAAATGCTTGCAAAGAACTGAAGTCATCCTTTATGATATCTATGCCTTATACACATGTTACAATTCTGAAACTCTTCAGAACACACACTTCTTTTTGCTGTGTTTAGCTGCACCTGCACCTCGACAATAAAGCTTGATGAGTCTGCTGCTTGCTTTTTTTCAAGAATAGTCCAACTGCATGCTAGCTTCCTCTTTTCAAAAGTGTGTCTATTTAAGCTGGTTCTGATTTAAGATAAAAACTAAAACATCGTCTGGATTTATAAAGTATTTGCATTTTTACTATCCCTGATTCATTTTAGTTTAAATTGCTAAAGTAGACCAATTTTGGTGCAAGTTCCTTTTAAGCCCTAACACCGTAGAACGTAATGGCTTTATTTCACCCATTATGAAAAATCACACACTGTATGCAATTTTATTTTCACTTTTTCAGATGTATAGCAAAGTGAGGGTTTGTTTCTGAACAGAGCAGGTAACTCGTTCTTGGAAATAGATATCAACATTGCACACCAATTTTATAGTGGCTTGCACCTTAAAAAGTTTGATAAGGCATCTTGTGTTTCTTCCTCCATGTGAAGACTAATTTCTGTATAGTACTGGATGAAGAAAGATGAGTATAAGGAAGTTCAGTGTCAGTCTTGCAGAAAGGGAGGGGGAATATTTGCAGGTCTTGAAATGAAATGCTTGTACTCATGGATGCCCATTTCTTTATGGTTTCATTCACTTGTACCCTTGTACCCACATGCTTAGAAGTATAAATGGATGTGTGTGTGTGCTCATGAGAGGTGTCTGATTTGAGCAGTATCTCCAGTGTGCAGGATGGAGGATGAGGGTGAAGAGCTTTCACGTCCCTGCTTTGTCTCTGGAGTTCCTCTGGGTGATGACCAACTAGTTCTTACATCTTTTTTTGTATAAATTATGTTTAGATCTTGTCTGTTGTTATGGGATGGTTCTTAGTTTCAGTCTTGCTTTCTTCAACTTCAATGGGTCTGTTTTCTGCTTTTCTTTGTTTGGACTTTGTGTTTGAAAAGTGTGTTTATAATCTGTTTCCTTGCTTGGCTAACAGAGGATAGGCTCATCTGTTATAAGCTGGAGCCTTGTGGCCATCCTCCTGTTGGGGTCTCGTGGTCTGCTTGTGAATCAGCTGTGCTGCAACCTTCTGGGCTTGACATAATGTTTTACTCAGTTTTACTTTTGTAGCACCATCCCATGGACAATATTCTTGATTATCAATGCTGTTTTTTCTTGAAACCTTGTGCAGTTTCTTCTCATGCTCGTGCATGCTTGCGTGTGCACTCTCTCAGTGCTTCGCCCAGTATCCTATTCATACTTACCCTGAGCTATTATACACTTCTGCAGCAGAAACAAGATGCCTATGTTCTCTCAAAGGGTAGTTGTTCTGTTTCCAGTTTTTGGCATAGAAGTGAGCTGCCTTATTAAACAGCTCTCCTAATCTTTCAGTCCAGAAAAAATCCTTGTAACATTGAGAACTCCTTCCCAAATGCATATTAAGCTGCATATTTTTCATACAGTTCTAAGAACAGAAGATTACCATGGATTCCAGTGTGCTGAAAATTATTTGAAAACCAGTTTTCTTAGATTTAACTTTGGCTGAACAGGATTATCATCAT